>CM069448.1:72543608-72599771 GCA_035610835.1 Ophiura sarsii
AAAAAACCAGAAAAAAAAACCAGCAGTCAACAACAAATGGCAAATCCTGGCCAATCCATGGCCCCGCCCCCTTCCCCTCTTGCGCACTGCAAGCATCCCCATCGACAATTTTTGTTTACACAATTGTTATGGTTAAAAATTGCAAATGTACCGACGGAAGTTCTTTTGTGCCGACAGATTTAATGAATAGGGCAGATCTTGCCGACAGATTTGATTAATGGGGGGGGGGTGTCAACCCCCAACACCCTCCTCTGGCAACGCTCTTGCCGTGAGGGGGCGTCGGGGTGTGTTGAATGTTGAATGTGAATGAATGTTCTCAGTCATCCAATAGCCGTAAACAGAGTAAATATTGAATCACAAACTCGACTTACTGTTTGAAAATACTGCGTTGTGTCCAACACCTTTGGACTTCGTCAGACAATTGACCCGTGGGGTATTTGATAGACAACTTTTAATTTGAAAAATGCATACCTACATATCATTCTAATGCAGTGGGTGTGGATTGATATGGTAATTACTTCATTCAGTCATTTTGATTAGTCCCCGCAATATTTCGGACATCCCTTGTCAGAAAGTAATGGATGGCTATGACGTCATCGCGCGCATTAATACACAGGTAAATTGGAAACGCAGTCGGGGATTTCCTCCATCCTTCGGTAATCAATAAACAAGCGTAGATTGACGTTAAATGCACAGCTTAAGTACATGGTCAGAAAGAAAAAAACCCGAAAAATGGAAAGCAATTGAATTTTGCAAACTAATACACTACCTTTTCGTAACTTTTTCGACTAATTGGGGTGTTAAAAGTTTTAAAAGGTAACATTCTGTTAAATTTTGTCAACTAAATTCCTTTAATATTTGCGTGTTCACACTGACGTGTTACGGACTAGTTTATAATAGCGTACGTGCACCACAAGAATGTTAACATCGGTATGAGGCCAACCCGGCAACCGGGCATGCGCAGCAACAACATGTTGCGTCGATTTGTCAAAAAATGGGTGGTCAATTTGTTATTAAAATATTACGACCGTTTCCCCCGTTATTTTCTCTTAAAGGATAAAAATGCATTAGAAAGAGAATAAAAGATGGACATTTAGTTTTGGTTGCCCGACTATTGTGTGATAATGGATGGGCTTGTCCATATTTTCGACGTGGTAAATATTCATCGTGACCTGATCAGTTTGATTTCTTCAGAGTTGCGATCCACTACCGGTACCGCGAGAACCAGTTTTGGATTGGAAACGATGTTGGACTCTTTGGTTGGTTCAGTATATACTGGTTTGTACTCAGTATGTACGCACCCCGTTTCCGTCTTGCTCCCAGTTCCTTTATTAAGGGTGTCCTTATACATCCTGGCTGTCGTGATTGATTTTCTGTTCTTTCTGTGCCCCTTTATCTTGCACTGAAGGGCCGTATTTCTAGTAACACTAATGCTCGTTGTGGCCCGCGTTATGGATGGGTCCTTCAGTCACTTTAACACATGTTATCCTGGATACGGTTTGCGCCTTTATTAAGGCCTTGCACATCCTGGCTTAATGATTATTTTTTTGTTTTGTGCCTTGCTCCCGTGTTCTTGTAATTTACGGTATACACCGCGGAGCTGCCGTCCGGACTGCCAGCTTTTACCATGTCATAAACAAAATGCGCCACGAACGCTTTCACACTTTAAGGTCTGCATCATTACGCATGCACCGAAACGCGTGCGCCATGTTTAAAACACGATTGCACAGCAACAACATAGGAACGGTTGGTATGGTACCGCCAGTTACTTTATCGTAACATTATACAGAAATGTAGCTTTATGCCTGATGAAAATATTTTGGGCGAAGACCATATGTCATCACTCACTCCTAAACCACAATTTTTGTCCGAACAGTAGCTACAAGGGTAAACAAAATTCAAAGTTTCAGATTATTGACGGTGATCTTGTTCTGCGCATGACTATTCCGGTCCATGTGACCTGTAAACGTGAATATACGGCATTGAACTACATGTATCTAATTAGCTCGTGTATAAGAGGCGGAATTACCACGTTATTTCGGTTAAAGATGGACGCCAGTGTCAAATTATTATTGAACTATCTAAGCAGGCGATGTTCCGAAAATTGGTATATAGATTTTAGTGTGGTATACATGTACCTATACAAAATGATAGTGGATATACGATTTGCCTAAATCGGCAATTCAAAATCGTCTTAATAACGAATTTTCAACCTCGTACGCACTCATCGTCATACCGTAAAGGATCCCTAGCCAAGTTGTCTAATTAATATTGTTATAATCATATAGGGACCAACTCGCGAGCAAGAAGAATTTTGGCGTGAAATAGATACCACAAATGTAATAACTGGAAACGGAGTCCGTGTTTTGTACGACAGCGGAATACTGATGGCTTTGGCGTTGAATAATTCTATCGAAGATTTAGAAAATCTTGAGCCAGCTAAAAAACTAGAGAACTTCACATATGATGCAGCTGAAATGGCCGAGGTATACAACTACAATGCACGCCATGTGAATTTTACAGGTATATCGGTGAGTACGAATATAATATTACGAGTCCGTAAGTATATTAAGTGCCAGTCAGAAGCCAAGTGAGAAACACGTCTTTTTCGTTCGCCCGGGCCCTCCCGTATATACCGAGATTTTAAGAGAAATAAAATACAAATCAGGTCATTTTACAACTCGCGAATGTGACGGATTGCCTGCATCAATTTTGATCAAATTGAACTCATTTTTAATGAAAACATGATTTTTTCTATTATTTTTGAGTGGATAAAAATGCAGTAACATCGTAATTTTACCGATTTTTAGGTTTTAAACTTTAACAAAATATTGACTGTAATGCATTTTAGGACAGAGGTCAGCGCCACGAGTTCATTCACCTAAAGTCAGTCGTCGCTACATTTTAAAATTGATACAAATGTGAAGAGCTAAACAGTTAATAGTTAAAGCATTTAATGAGACAAGATTCAAGGTCACGGCAAATAAACCGACATTTTTCAGTAACGAAAAACACTTCTTTTTCAGAAAATAGCATTTTCAAGCAGAAACGTCCTTGCAAACATGACTTTAGCATATACAAATTATTGACTAATATTGTATTGCTCCCCTTAGTGAATATCCCCCATGTCACGTGGCGTTGAACCTCATTTAAATGCCTTATTGCTGGCATTGTATTAGGCTGACATTTTGGCATATGAATTGTACGCGATCGACATCCTCTTTCCAAGTGAAAAAATATCGCGTCGTCTACAATAGACACACTCAAAATTGGCAACTGACTGTAGTAATATCATATTTTCCCAACATGCATTTTTATAGGCCTTTAAAAAGCGAATGTGAACAATAGCTTAACAGACATAACAAAGTTAATTAGAAAGTGATTAGAGTGATAAGGAATCAAACTGGTAACTTTCTACAAAGAACCCAATCATTTGGTTCATCGCAAATCAGAGGACATTCATATTACATGAAACACAAGTGGCATAGAGAACAAAATATAAATAAAACAAGACATAAATATCAATATCTGGAGGTCAAGGAAATCAAGCGAACCTTAAACAACAAACTCGGGAACTAATTCTACCAGGAGCTGCCTATCTTCACCTGTTGAGGCTGGGCCGTATCACCAGCCCAACAATTCTTAACACTTTCAACGCGGCAGGCGGATGCAGACGACATTCCAAATGTTCGCAAAATGTATCAAAAATGTCAGAATTATTGAATTTCATTACCATATTTGGAATCACCACGAGGAATGCATTGACATAAGTACAAACATGTCAAGTATTACAAACATGCCTAGTATTGGTTCAGTAATCCTTGAGATAAACCTTTAAAGTTGCGAAAGGTTTCAGAAAAATCTGTTTTGTATGGTAAAACTAATAATATAGCCGCGTGGATAGTGTAACAGTTACGATATACATCAGGTTGTACAAACTTAAACCTCTTTGGGTTTGCTTGTTTCAGTGCGAAGGTCAGATACCGCAATTATATGACATGTATGCCCAAGAACATAATGGGCCGTATTCTCGTACTAAACACGGTTTTAGCTTAAACCCGTGTCTAACGAAACTCGTGTCTACTAAATTAAAAGCGAGTAACGACGTGTTTAATAAAACCCGTTTTTGAAATTCAGCAAATCTCATCCTCAGAGTGGTCGTGCTCACAGGTACTCAATTTGTTATGGCACAAATGGGTTACAATATAATCGATCTGCTCGTCAGTTTGCACCGGGGCGAAGACCCGGTGCAAACTGAAAATGAAAATCGCACGGTGAAAATCGCACGGTCACAAAATTTCGAACGGTCACAAATAATCGCACGGTCTAACAAATTCGCACGGTCACTAATAATCGCACATTAAAAAAAACCAGAAAAAAAAACCAGCAGTCAACAACAAATGGCAAATCCTGGCCAATCCATGGCCCCGCCCCCTTCCCCTCTTGCGCACTGCAAGCATCCCCATCGACAATTTTTGTTTACACAATTGTTATGGTTAAAAATTGCAAATGTACCGACGGAAGTTCTTTTGTGCCGACAGATTTAATGAATAGGGCAGATCTTGCCGACAGATTTGATTAATGGGGGGGGGGGGGTGTCAACCCCCAACACCCTCCTCTGGCAACGCTCTTGCCGTGAGGGGGCGTCGGGGTGTGTTGAATGTTGAATGTGAATGAATGTTCTCAGTCATCCAATAGCCGTAAACAGAGTAAATATTGAATCACAAACTCGACTTACTGTTTGAAAATACTGCGTTGTGTCCAACACCTTTGGACTTCGTCAGACAATTGACCCGTGGGGTATTTGATAGACAACTTTTAATTTGAAAAATGCATACCTACATATCATTCTAATGCAGTGGGTGTGGATTGATATGGTAATTACTTCATTCAGTCATTTTGATTAGTCCCCGCAATATTTCGGACATCCCTTGTCAGAAAGTAATGGATGGCTATGACGTCATCGCGCGCATTAATACACAGGTAAATTGGAAACGCAGTCGGGGATTTCCTCCATCCTTCGGTAATCAATAAACAAGCGTAGATTGACGTTAAATGCACAGCTTAAGTACATGGTCAGAAAGAAAAAAACCCGAAAAATGGAAAGCAATTGAATTTTGCAAACTAATACACTACCTTTTCGTAACTTTTTCGACTAATTGGGGTGTTAAAAGTTTTAAAAGGTAACATTCTGTTAAATTTTGTCAACTAAATTCCTTTAATATTTGCGTGTTCACACTGACGTGTTACGGACTAGTTTATAATAGCGTACGTGCACCACAAGAATGTTAACATCGGTATGAGGCCAACCCGGCAACCGGGCATGCGCAGCAACAACATGTTGCGTCGATTTGTCAAAAAATGGGTGGTCAATTTGTTATTAAAATATTACGACCGTTTCCCCCGTTATTTTCTCTTAAAGGATAAAAATGCATTAGAAAGAGAATAAAAGATGGACATTTAGTTTTGGTTGCCCGACTATTGTGTGATAATGGATGGGCTTGTCCATATTTTCGACGTGGTAAATATTCATCGTGACCTGATCAGTTTGATTTCTTCAGAGTTGCGATCCACTACCGGTACCGCGAGAACCAGTTTTGGATTGGAAACGATGTTGGACTCTTTGGTTGGTTCAGTATATACTGGTTTGTACTCAGTATGTACGCACCCCGTTTCCGTCTTGCTCCCAGTTCCTTTATTAAGGGTGTCCTTATACATCCTGGCTGTCGTGATTGATTTTCTGTTCTTTCTGTGCCCCTTTATCTTGCACTGAAGGGCCGTATTTCTAGTAACACTAATGCTCGTTGTGGCCCGCGTTATGGATGGGTCCTTCAGTCACTTTAACACATGTTATCCTGGATACGGTTTGCGCCTTTATTAAGGCCTTGCACATCCTGGCTTAATGATTATTTTTTTGTTTTGTGCCTTGCTCCCGTGTTCTTGTAATTTACGGTATACACCGCGGAGCTGCCGTCCGGACTGCCAGCTTTTACCATGTCATAAACAAAATGCGCCACGAACGCTTTCACACTTTAAGGTCTGCATCATTACGCATGCACCGAAACGCGTGCGCCATGTTTAAAACACGATTGCACAGCAACAACATAGGAACGGTTGGTATGGTACCGCCAGTTACTTTATCGTAACATTATACAGAAATGTAGCTTTATGCCTGATGAAAATATTTTGGGCGAAGACCATATGTCATCACTCACTCCTAAACCACAATTTTTGTCCGAACAGTAGCTACAAGGGTAAACAAAATTCAAAGTTTCAGATTATTGACGGTGATCTTGTTCTGCGCATGACTATTCCGGTCCATGTGACCTGTAAACGTGAATATACGGCATTGAACTACATGTATCTAATTAGCTCGTGTATAAGAGGCGGAATTACCACGTTATTTCGGTTAAAGATGGACGCCAGTGTCAAATTATTATTGAACTATCTAAGCAGGCGATGTTCCGAAAATTGGTATATAGATTTTAGTGTGGTATACATGTACCTATACAAAATGATAGTGGATATACGATTTGCCTAAATCGGCAATTCAAAATCGTCTTAATAACGAATTTTCAACCTCGTACGCACTCATCGTCATACCGTAAAGGATCCCTAGCCAAGTTGTCTAATTAATATTGTTATAATCATATAGGGACCAACTCGCGAGCAAGAAGAATTTTGGCGTGAAATAGATACCACAAATGTAATAACTGGAAACGGAGTCCGTGTTTTGTACGACAGCGGAATACTGATGGCTTTGGCGTTGAATAATTCTATCGAAGATTTAGAACTTCTTGAGCCAGCTAAAAAACTAGAGAACTTCACATATGATGCAGCTGAAATGGCCGAGGTATACAACTACAATGCACGCCATGTAAATTTTACAGGTATATCGGTGAGTACGAATATAATATTACGAGTCCGTAAGTATATTAAGTGCCAGTCAGAAGCCAAGTGAGAAACACGTCTTTTTCGTTCGCCCGGGCCCTCCCGTATATACCGAGATTTTAAGAGAAATAAAATACAAATCAGGTCATTTTACAACTCGCGAATGTGACGGATTGCCTGCATCAATTTTGATCAAATTGAACTCATTTTTAATGAAAACATGATTTTTTCTATTATTTTTGAGTGGATAAAAATGCAGTAACATCGTAATTTTACCGATTTTTAGGTTTTAAACTTTAACAAAATATTGACTGTAATGCATTTTAGGACAGAGGTCAGCGCCACGAGTTCATTCACCTAAAGTCAGTCGTCGCTACATTTTAAAATTGATACAAATGTGAAGAGCTAAACAGTTAATAGTTAAAGCATTTAATGAGACAAGATTCAAGGTCACGGCAAATAAACCGACATTTTTCAGTAACGAAAAACACTTCTTTTTCAGAAAATAGCATTTTCAAGCAGAAACGTCCTTGCAAACATGACTTTAGCATATACAAATTATTGACTAATATTGTATTGCTCCCCTTAGTGAATATCCCCCATGTCACGTGGCGTTGAACCTCATTTAAATGCCTTATTGCTGGCATTGTATTAGGCTGACATTTTGGCATATGAATTGTACGCGATCGACATCCTCTTTCCAAGTGAAAAAATATCGCGTCGTCTACAATAGACACACTCAAAATTGGCAACTGACTGTAGTAATATCATATTTTCCCAACATGCATTTTTATAGGCCTTTAAAAAGCGAATGTGAACAATAGCTTAACAGACATAACAAAGTTAATTAGAAAGTGATTAGAGTGATAAGGAATCAAACTGGTAACTTTCTACAAAGAACCCAATCATTTGGTTCATCGCAACTCAGAGGACATTCATATTACATGAAACACAAGTGGCATAGAGAACAAAATATAAATAAAACAAGACATAAATATCAATATCTGGAGGTCAAGGAAATCAAGCGAACCTTAAACAACAAACTCGGGAACTAATTCTACCAGGAGCTGCCTATCTTCACCTGTTGAGGCTGGGCCGTATCACCAGCCCAACAATTCTTAACACTTTCAACGCGGCAGGCGGATGCAGACGACATTCCAAATGTTCGCAAAATGTATCAAAAATGTCAGAATTATTGAATTTCATTACCATATTTGGAATCACCACGAGGAATGCATTGACATAAGTACAAACATGTCAAGTATTACAAACATGCCTAGTATTGGTTCAGTAATCCTTGAGATAAACCTTTAAAGTTGCGAAAGGTTTCAGAAAAATCTGTTTTGTATGGTAAAACTAATAATATAGCCGCGTGGATAGTGTAACAGTTACGATATACATCAGGTTGTACAAACTTAAACCTCTTTGGGTTTGCTTGTTTCAGTGCGAAGGTCAGATACCGCAATTATATGACATGTATGCCCAAGAACATAATGGGCCGTATTCTCGTACTAAACACGGTTTTAGCTTAAACCCGTGTCTAACGAAACTCGTGTCTACTAAATTAAAAGCGAGTAACGACGTGTTTAATAAAACCCGTTTTTGAAATTCAGCAAATCTCATCCTCAGAGTGGTCGTGCTCACAGGTACTCAATTTGTTATGGCACAAATGGGTTACAATATAATCGATCTGCTCGTCAGTTTGCACCGGGGCACGGTTGTGTTATCATTCAAGGCGTACAATTGGTTCAAGAGCTTAGTTAAACGCGCGTTAAACAACCCCACACACCCATGATTACAGTTAGATACTTTTCAGTGAGTTTGAAGAGTGTTTAAGTTAAATAAATGTTCGAAAATTGCGTTTAGTTAAACGATGTGCTTAGCTTCAAATAGGCCCAATATGTTCAGATTCTAATAAGAATTTAAGAAAACATCAAGATTACGTAACATGTTTCATTAGTATCATTTACATATGATGCATATAGTATACACGTATAATTTGTTGATGATGCCGTTATTTGCTGTAAATTATTGGCGGTCCAGCGTACTAGTAGACGTTAATCAGTCAGCTGTAGAACGGGGTCCCGTTTCAATTGAGGGCGTTCTAAAACGACGGGTGTGCGTAACCAAGATAACGCACACCCGTCAATTTGCGCAATGATTGAATTTTAGCCTTTTACCCCCAATTATCTGCATAAAAAGTAACTATCCATCGAGTTATGGGCAGCATAAGGTATAAGAACTCCTTGCGACATCCAGTTCTATGATTTAATTTAACTTTGGACCCCAACATCACACGACACAAGCTAAAATTATATCTTTTTTGACCGGTTTGCTGCGATGAGACCACTATTTTCAAGACGCGATTACACCATTTTATAGAATGTTTAGGGTAAGTGTGATAATTTTTACATTAAATATAAGCCCTATAGTAATCAAACGTGATGCCTTTGTAACGGTTATCTCTGTGATAAGAGAGTTATTTTCTTGTTTAAAATCGGCAAAATCGGCTTTTTATGAATTTTGAAAATTACTGTGACGTGTGGCCGTTCCCTTGGAAACGCAGTCCCGTTCCAAAGCCCGCCCTCTATTGAAAAGTGTTTTTTGTTCGTATTCCGGCGGGCGACGGACTTTCGTCACTTGATGAATCGCCGTGTAAAAAATGACGGCAGTGCGTCACTAAATAGAGCGCCCTCAATTGAAACGGGGCACCGTTCTACAGCTGACTGTTAATTAGGGCTTGCTTCCCTTAACCCTCGTCATCCTGAGACGTTTTCGTAACACTGGTACCTAAGGATGGAGGAGTGGGTTACCACCACCCCTAAAAAAATACAAACCGAGGTGCAGAGTATGCGTGTTTTGGTACCATGGTATAGCTAGCGAAAAAGACAGTCACTATGGAGTAGGTATAGCGGTATGTAGTAACGTTAACACTTTCCACGCCGCTATTAGTTTTACCAAATAGAAAACAGATTTTTCAAAAACAGTTCACAACTTTTAAAGTATTATCTCACGAATTACTGAACCAATACTAGTCATAGGCCTATTTGTACTTATTTCAATGCATATCTCATGGTGATTCCAAATAATATGGTAATGAAATCTAATAATTTTGTCATTTTGAAACATTTTGTGAAATGTTGGCATGTCGTCTGCAGACGCCTGCCGCGTGGTAAGTGTTAACTGTCAATTCAAGAAGATCTCGAACCGTATAGGTAGGTTGACATGCAATAATACTCATCATGTGAGTGAGAAAACAGATACTACATGTACAGATGATACAAGTACAAGTTCAACGTCGTCATCGAGTACTGATCATGATATGAACTTGACAAAGAATTCTGCTAAAATTATATTTATCGCTGCATATGCTCCTACTTTGAAAGTGAATACGGATACACTTTAACTAGCTGATGAACTTTATAACCAGTTGGATGAAGCAATAGCTCAGGAACCAAAACGTGATATATTGATTTTAGCTAGTGATTTCAATGCAAAATGTGGTTCGGCAAAAAACGGTAAAGATATGTGTCTTGGGAGATACAGCAAAGGTGAACTCAATGAAAATGGTGAACGACTCATTGCACTCGCAAGAAAACATGAATTAGTATTAACCAATTTAACTTTATTCTATCATGAAATGTCATATAGAACAATTTGGGAGATACGGGAGATATATAGAAAGAGGTTTGCATTACTGTTTAGAATGATCAGATTCGTGCTTTTCAATAGGGATGAGTGTCACTTTTGAAACTGGACCCACGATCATTGAAATGACAATAACTCCGCTCCGCAACATCGTATCTCAACGATCGAGATGTCAAAATACTCCGAACAAAATTATGCACTTGGTTTTTTGCTTCGATTAATGCATGCCATTTCGAGCCGTTATATACAGGGTGAGTCAAAAAACATTGTGCACGATTTGAAACGGCCATCTGACCTTGATGCGTGCATTGAACCATTATTTTTTTTGTCAGTTTAAAGCGGTGTTAATCTAGTTTATCCTCCCCCCAAAAAATGAAAGTAATCGACTGACGAATACTCAAACTGTGGCAAGTTTTGTAAACTGACCGCGTTTTTCGCCATTCCTATGGGATTTACACACAGTAAAATTGGTTTTGCTATATGGTCATTATCACTCACATTAATCATGTGAATTGTCAAAATGTTCCTGAAAAATCATTATTTCACTCTGGGATAAGTAGTTAATCATCTTATACCGAGTTGTCCAATGAAAGGCAAATCTGAAATATAAGCATCACCTGTTACAGAGCACTTAGAATGCCACATCCTCCTTTGTTTAGGATGATGGTGCTTTCTAACTCTCACTCCATACCATCATGCTGCAGTAATATGCATGTCTTAACTGTGTAAATCCCATAGGAATGGCAAAAAACACTGTCAGTTTACAAAACTTGCCACAGTTTGCTTATTCTTTAGTCGATTACTTTCATTTTTTTGGGAGGATAAACTAGATTAACACCGCTTTACACTGACAACAATAAATTCACGGTTCAATGCACGCATCAAGGTCAAATGGCCGTTTCAAATCGTGCACAATGTTTTTTGACTCACTCTGTATTGGACCATTTCTAAAGTGTTTCGATACTTTTTGTGAGCAGTTTACATGATAAAATGAACTCACTAAATGATACAACCAAGATTAAAGAGACCAGGAAAGAAAAAACAAAATCTTGAAAAAAATACATAAAGAACTAAAGCGAGAGGACTGCAGAAAAAAAGATCAAGAATTAGCTGAAATTGAAAAAATCAATGACGACATGAATAGAATGCATGCAGCCTCAAAAATTATTCAATCATATAGACCTAAACAGAAGCTAATACTTGATGGCAAACATGGAAAAACTACAAACTCGCAAGAATGTGCTGAAATATTATTAACTGATCAGTTTAAAGGAGTTCTCCAGAGTGAAAAGCCAGACCTATACCACATACGTGACCTGCTCCCACAAAATCAGCGTAAAGTCGCGGCGAAGATGTTGCTGAATTGAGCTAGGATAGCATGTTATTGATTTTTAGCGTTTGTTGTTAGTATGGACCAAGCCCTTCTATTTATAGCGGGATTATAAAATAAATAGCCTGGCATTGCTGGTAATACTCAATAAAATAAGTATACATACTGTCATTTTAGAATTCCTATAATAGAAGGGACCTTGGGTCCATACCAACAACAATTTAAACGGCAAATCAATAACATACTATGCTGCCTCAATTCAGCAACATCTTTACGCTCATTTTTGTGGGAGCAGGTCACATATACCACCAGTGAAAAAAGCAGTAGAATCTATGAAAAACAATAAAAGCGCAGGTTGTGACCAGATCAAAGCAGAGTTAATCAAATATGGTGATGAAATAATTTATGTTTGACTCCGGTTTGACAATGGCAGCTCAAGTTGCTAATATTACCAGATCGGCAAGTTTCCAACTCCGAAACATCGGTAAGGCCCGGAGAATGTTAACCACGGATTCCACTAAAATAGCTGTGCAGACTTGACTACTGCAACAGCTTACTAGCTGGCATAAGCAAGACTCTCATCACAACGACTTCAGAATGTGCAACGTACTGCAGCACGGTTGGTGATGAGAAAGAGAAAGTATGACCCTATATCTCAAGATCTTGTTCACCTTCATTGGCTTCCGATTGAGTATAGGATTGATTTCAAGATTTTAGTCCTCACATATAAATCTCTCCATCAACAAACACCGGACTATCTTGCAAACTTGCTCCATGTTCAGACTTGTCGCAGGTGTCTACGCTCCACCTCTTCTGCACCACATTTGGTTGAACCCAGAACTCATCTTATCACATTTGCTGATCGTGCCTTCTCATCCTATGCTCCTCGTCAATGGAACCGGCTCTCTGATCATATCAGAAATGCAGATTCCATCAACATATTTAAACGACTTTTAAAATGTCATCTTTTTGAACATGCTTTTGTAAAGTAGTTTTCTCTTTGGTACATTGTGCCAAAGCGCCTTAGTACAAGTTTCTTGGTTCTGGCGCTATATAAATTTCAGTGATTGATTGATTGATTGATTGATACTGACTGCATCATTTAAAGGTAAATATCTTACTCCTAAAGGTAAATGCCAAGTATTTAAAGGTTGCCTATTTTCAGTTTTGAAATAAAGGCGATTTTTGACCAAATGTATTACCTTAAAATTAATTCTGCCAGGGGTGCCAGAAATTTGTCTTTGCTGGTGTGAGTAGTTAAATGTATTGCCCTTCCAAATCTGTAAAAAGTAGCTTGGGCAAATGATATTCCTAAGTACAGTGTTGCCAGGAACAACAGCCTTTTTGAAATCTGAGCATTTTGACTAAATAAGCCTTTAACCCTATTTGTTATAAAAGCATGTGTTTTTTCAATGATATTCAATTAAAACACATTCTAATAACTCAGTTACATTCTTGTTGTTGATTGCAAAGGGTAATCTGTAATAACAATTCGACCTGTTGCCATGGTGTCAACCCATGGTGTCAACCAAAAACCAATTTTGGCCATTTTGGACCAAATTTGCCCTGAAATATACTCAAAATTATGGTATGTCAAGAACTGACCATACCAAAACAGAATAATACTGGAACCTTAGAATACAATCATATCAAAGGACTCCTCTTCCCCTACTGACTGCATCATTTAAGGGTGAATATCTTATTCTTAAAGGTAAATGCTAAGTATTTACAGGTTGCCTATTTTCAGTTTTGAAAATCAAGGTGATTTTTGACCAAAAGTATTGCCTTAAAAATCTCCTTTTCAGGGGGTGCCAGAAATATGTCATTGCTGGTGTAAGTAGTTCGATGTATTGCCCATTCAGATCGGTAAAAGGTAGCTTGGGCAAATCGATAGGACCTCGATAAGATGAGGTTAATGCAATAATAATATACTCAAATGACTCGGAGACGTTGGTCGGTTCATGGTGTTATTCACGAGTGCCTTTTACAAAGGGCTGACTTCACTACATCCCTTCCTACCTTTAGATAGTTGTTACCATAGCAATAAAATCAAATATGTATCAACAAAACAAATGAAGTCATGCTTTGACTTGAGGGTTACTGTGTCAATTGTAACGTAAAATAATATCAAGAGGATGCTGTTAAATGAATCAATCTCAGTAGCATTGATATCAAGAAATTGAGTTACTTTCCTTTCATACTGACTGTACTGGGAATTAAGCATGATAAACTCAACTGTTTCACTGCTGTGAAATTTAATGATCAATCAATAGTGGTGATGGTGTTGTAAACTTTCAGTTACTTGAACTGATCATATTACAAGTGTCCTTTCACTATTGTTATTGTCCTTAAACATATTGTCCTTAGTATTATTGTCCTTTTAGTATTTCACTTCCTCTCCATATAACTTTCCAATACACCTTCCTTCTTTTTTTCCTGTCTTTTTTAAAACATCTTGAAAACAGTGGAGCACTTATAAAGCTCAAAATGACTTTTAAAAGTCGTTGAATAACAATTTTTAATATGGCATGCCTTTTCACGGTGTGATATGAAAATCAAACTGTTGGTAGATTACTGGATCAGTGTCTTACAAGTCAGTTGGCTGAGAAAATGTGAAGCGACGACTTGTCGACTGTAACGCGAAGACTGGTTGACTGCGAAGCGAAGAGTTGTTGAAAATCTGTTGGTATCACATTTCTGAAAATTCACACCGTTTAATTGCATAAGAAATAGGCATGTGTGGTGTAAGTGTGTATATTTACATAAAGTAAATTATGTTGCGTTTGTCAAAATGTGGGAATCACAGATCCCATAAATGATCAAGTAGACCGATTTCATACTTGATATAAAAGCATTGTGCATCAAAATGCTTGAACCTAAAATGATGAGCATTATTGTGTCTCACCAAAAGGGAAAAAAACATGTATACAACAAAAATGTTTTGAGTTAGATGCACTGTCCTTGATTGAACTCAACTATGTGATGTAGTCTTGGAGATGCACTGGAGCTTTTCTCTCTCTTTGTGGTCTCCCTATTCTTGCATCAGGATCTGGAGGTGGAGGTCTTGCTGGAGGTATCTGTCTCACAGGTTCAGGATCATCCAAATGTCTCACAGGTTCCATATCTTGCAAATCTGGGACTGCCGGTGGTGGTGCTAGTTTGTTGTTGTCACCACGGAGGAGCTTGAAGAATGATGAGTTGCGAGTAATTGTTCTGTCACCATCTGTTGCTGTTATCATGGTACCCTTAATTGAAATGACTTTGTAGGGCATTTCATAGTACGGTGTCTGGTGAGAATAACTCATTGTACCGTCTCGTTTCAAGAGTGCAAAGTCTCCTATCTTGATAGGCTTCTTGGTAGGCCTATATTTCAAGCCTTTTTCTGCATTCTCTTTCATTTTGGCTTTAGATTTCAGATCTTTACTTCAAATTGCTAGGTCATTTGTGGGTTTGGGTGGCATTTCTGGCAACCGTGTACGGAATTCACGCCCAAATAGCGCATTAGCCGGTGCAATACCAATCGAGCTATGCGGTGTGGCGCAAAAATTACGCAAATACTGGTTTAGCGCTTGTTTCCAGTTTTGTTGTGCTGCAGTCGCAGACGTTGGTCGGTTCATGGTGTTATTAACGAATGCCTTTTACAAAGGGCTGACTTCACTACACAAATGATATTCCTAAGTACAGTGTTGCCAGAAACAACAGCCATTTTTAAATCTAAGCATTTTTTACTAAATAAGGCTTTTTAACACTATTTGTTATAAAGCATATGTTTTTCCAATGATCTTCAATCAAAACATATTCTAATAACTCAGTAAACTCTTGTTGGGGTTGATTGCAAAGGGTTATCTGTAATAACAATTCGACCTGTTGCCATGGTAACAACCAAAAAACAATTTTGGCCATTTTGGACCAAATTTGCCATGAAATGTACTCAAAATTATATTATGTCAAGAACTGAAACCAAAACAGAATAATACTGAAACCTTAGAATACAATCACCTCCAAGGACACCTCTTCCCCTACTGACTGCATCATTTAAGGGTGAATATCTTATTCTAAAGGTAAATGCTAAGTATTGAAAGATTGCCTATTTTCAGTTTTGAAAATCAAGGTGATATTTGACCAAAAGTATTGCCTTAAAAATCTCCTTTTCAGGGGTGCCAGAAATATGTCCTTTCTGGTGCAAGTAGTTCGATGTCATTCTTGGGTGGAACTTACTAATACTAGCGTCATGGCCAGTTCAACCTATCAAACTTGGGCTCTAACCTTACAGGCAACTGGAATGTAATGTTTTGTTTTGGTATGGCCAGTTCTTGACATAAGATAATGTTGAGTATATTTCAGGGCAAATTTGGTCCAAAATGGCCAAAATTGGTTTTGGTTGTTACCATGGCAACAGGTCGAATTGTTATTACAGATTACCCTTTGCAATCAACCACAAGAATGTAACTGAGTTATTAGAATATGTTTTAATTGAATATCATTGAAAAAACACATGCTTTTATAACAAATAGGGTTAAAAAGGCTTATTTATTCAAAATGCTCAGATTTCAAAAAGGCTGTTGTTCCTGGCAACACTGTACTTAGGAATATCATTTGCCCAAGCTTCTTTTTACAGATTTGAAAGGGCAATACATTTAACTACTCACACCAGCAAAGACAAATTTCTGGCACCCCTGGCAGAATTATCTTTAAGGCAATACATTTGGTCAAAAATCGCCTTTATTTCAAAACTGAAAATAGGCAACCTTTAAATACTTAGCATTTACCTTTAGGAGTAAGATATTACCATGGCAACTGGTCGATTTTCTATTTTTTGAAAGTCACCCTGGTTGTTAGTGCCCAAGGGCCTACCAGTACACAAGCTATGAGAAAAATCTATTTTTTGAAGGATAGAATCAATTCTAAAAAATTACACAAACTGACTCTTAACTCTATTGCGAAAACAGAACAACATCCTGAGGAGATTAAGAAAGGAATGCTCACCCCACTTCCAAAACCAGGAAAACCAAAAGGACCACCCGGTAATTGCAGACCAGTAATACTATTATCGGTTTTACGAAATATTCTTGCCATCATTATGATAAGAAGAACATCAGAGAAAACGGAGGAAGAAATACCTGTTTCATAGGCGGAGCCAGAAGGCTTATTACCCGGGGCACTGATCAAATCGGCGTGGGGTCCAGGGGCCCGCTTCAGGGCCCCGGTACTGGCGCGCATAGCGCGCGAAAAATATGCTATTTTACAGTTCGCTATGATTGAGGCTTGCCTTCATAAAAGCTTTATAAAGCTACAGTTAATGTTTGAAGTCACATTAGCGCGTAGCGCACAAAATTTGATACTTATTTTGTATGGAGCTTAAGTTAATGTTTGAAGGTTCATGCAAGCTTACGCTCGCTAAATTGGATACTTTACACTATTTTTGCTGATTTGCTGATAACGAGCTTCTAAAAAGTAATATATAAATATTTTGAGGCACATTGAATGAGTGAAACGGCGCAAAATTGGGCATTGAGATACATCTTGGGTTAAAACAAAGTTCTAAAGCGTAAGTAAATTGTTTGGGGCATGTGCGTGCGGTTTTTTTGGCTATTTTACATAGTTTAAATTGACTTCTTTACACTAATTTTGACAAGATTGAGATACATTTTCGCTTCTATTCGAATGTTTTTATATTTTATTTATTTACGAAATTTTTTATACTTATTTGCCACATTTATTTGCCAGATATATTTTGGCCTTATGACACTGCTTTTATTGCGCTTAGAGCGCAAATGTGTTGCTATTTTACCCGATTTTGCTAGGATTGAGGTACATTTTGGCTTCAAACGATCTTTTTAATTTAGAATGAATTTATTTTTGGGGAAGGGGCACATACAGCGAAAAATGCTATCTTTGTATTAGAACGTCATAATTTTACTATGATTTCTCTTATCGAAATTGTGGCGACAATGGCAAACTTTAGGGACAGGGGACAATGATCAGTCTGTCCCTTCTTAATCCTCTGGCTACGTCAATATTGCCCTATATTGGCTATGCCGGAATCTGTGCCGGGAACGTACAAAATAAGGGTGGGAGCATGAAAACTTACTATGTAACAAAAAAATAACTCTATACCCTCTACTATCTCTCTTTTCTTTCTTCCATTTTCTCCTTTTTCTTTCTTTTTCTTCTCCCAATCCCTTCATTTGATTATGAAATCAAGAAATCAACAATTTACTTCTCGACATGTCAAAAGCTTTCGACACTATTGAAAGAGACACCTTAATCAATGATCTGAAACAAGTTCTTGATATAGATGAACTGCACATGTTCTATGTTCTACTAAAAGATGTAGAAATAGAAGTCAAAGTTGATGAAATTACAGGGAAATCTTTTATTACGAACATTGGATCTCCACAAGGTGACTCAGGAAGTGCTTTTCTCTTCATATTTTATCTGGCGATATCACTTAATAATATAACAAAGACACCTACAAATGATCACAATTATTCAAGTTCTGATAAACTCACAGAACCAGTGACTATTACTCCTCTAATATCTCAAGATCATACATATACATACAGCAGACAGAATGACAAAAAAAACCTACCATCATGCTCAACAATACGCTGACGATACTGGATGGGTAGCAATCATGAAACAATACCTAAAACTATAAAGAATGATATACTAGACAGACTTCAATCAAGAAATCTAGGAGTTAATCACTCCAAAACAGAAGAATATCTCATCAGAAAGAATGGTCCTACGGATTGGAAAACCTGTTAATACTTGGGTTCTCGATTGGACACAGTACAAGACAATCACAAGATAAAGGACTTGCATTTCAGTGATGCTTTTAACAAGATCATGAAATTTCTAACAAACAAAAATTCAAGTCTTGAGGAAAACAAAATCAAAAGATTCAATACTTTTGTCAGCACAATATTTCTTTATAACTCGGAACTATAGACTATGACTACCAAAATGGAAAATAAAGTGGATGTTACGCAACGCATATTTCTAAAACTCATGAATGTGACGATAATGGACAAGATAAAGATTACAGATCTATATGAACGAACAAAGACACAGCCCTAGAGTCAAATCATAAAACGACGTAGATTAACGATTTCTGGGTCATCTACTCAGAATAAAATGGATGATGAAACTCCAGCTCGTAAAGCTTTGGCAGAATACTTAAATCCAGCACAAAAAGACCCAGGATTACCTCCGACCTCCTGGTGGTCAGTTATCAAGAAAGACCTAAAAGGAATTATGAACACTGTTTTATACAATTTAATTATGTTTTAGCTAGTGATAGGAAGGTATGGAATGAATTGGTTAAGCACGCAATATCCAAATAGGACGGAAAGCGTATTGATGATGATGGTATAGCTAGAGGTCCCCTCTTTTTTCTTTTTGTTGTTGTTGTTGTTGTTGTTGTTGTTGTTTGTTTTGTATTTCATGTTTGCGCCTCGGAATAGTATACCTAGATTGATGGCGCATTACAAATGCATTATTATTATTATTATTATTATTATTATTATTAAATTATTAAGTACAAACATTCCACTCATGCCGTCACAATGACGTAACGAAACATGGCCGACTTCAAAATCCTGTCGTAGTTGTATGTAAAATATAGGCCAACATTGAATTTTCGCCAAAAAAGTTCCAAATATCGGAATTTCACCCGGATTTTTGCTTATAAGTGAGGGAAATGATTTTAACATACATGTATACTATAAGATTCAGGAACATACAATTAAAGGTATATTATGTGATCTTTCCAGGGAACGCCCTCAACATCAAAAAAAAAATAGAAAGCAGATTTTCTTGCAGATTTACATTTCTGATCATAAATCATGCATACATTCCAAGTTACAGGGCGATACGATTCTTAATTACTCCAAAATCATGGTTTTAGAGTGAAAATAAACTGTCGGAATTCCGACAGTTTATATTTTTCACTCTAAATTCACTCTAAAACCATGATTTTGAGGTAATTAGGAATCGTATCGCTCTGTAACTTGGAATGTATGTATGATTTATGATCGGAAATGTAAATCTGCAAGAAAATCTACTTTCTAAATAAAATCATGAATAGAGGGCGCTCTCTGGAAAAGATCACATAATATGCCTTTAAGATATTTTTTAAAATGGCGATTTGTAAAAATTAAACGGTTGCACCCCCCCCCCCCCCCCCCCAGCCTCGGACTTTTACAGTTTATTCTAGTAAGGTGGTACCCTCAATTTTCCCCGTTAAAATTAGACTTGAAATCAAGTCCTTATTCCATCTTCCCCACCACAGACCCTATCCACCCACCCCTACCCACTAGTACAACGGCTTCCCACGACCACTATACACACCACTTACAGCTTACAGCAGCTTCGCGGCTGCCTGTGTAGCTATCAATCGCCGGACCGTGAGAGAAAAATTTGCACCACCGCGGGCTAGCGAAATGATTGTTGGTAAATTAAACTAAGGGTCAATGAATAGACAGATACAGGGTGTGGTGGGGAGGGATAGGTGGGGGAATGGGTGTGGTGGGAAGATAGGAGTCGCCCTAAACCAAGGCTAGTTAAAATGAACGCAAGGGATGTAAAAGCGATCACCTAGACGCAGGAGCGTAGCGTGGTAGTTGTGATTAGGAGGAGGGGGCACAACAGATGCGGATCCATAAATGTTTTGATGGCCCAATACATGAATATGGGCCATAATTTAACTAAAGCGCGGACAGGGGGAGTATGAGGGGACACAAGTGGACCTTTTTTCAATTTTCGAACCCATTTGGTGCGATCTGGTGTATACTTTTTACCAATATTTTATTGAAAAGCCACCACTTCATTTCCAATCAATATTTTGGTTTTTATCAATCAATGATAGATAGCTATTTGTTATATTTAAGAAAGAAGTTGTACATACGAGGGGCAGTCAGTAAGTAATGAAAGTGATCATGGTATGGAATGCATGGGTGATTCTATTGAGGGATAATGTAATCAATACAAAGTATGAACCTTTGTCTTTCAAACAATACACTTTTGGATTTCTAAGTATCAACTGTCAAATTGGTCAATATTTGGCTGGATACGTAATAGGTTGAAATATGGGTTGTTTGAAACATTTGCGTGTATCTCGGCAATGCAAGCATAGAAACAGATAACAATTGGTGCATAGTTAGAACACATAATGAACTCTGTTTCACACTCTTTTTTAGATCCGAATTCCTTAATACAAACAAGAAGGGACCATCTCAAAAACGCTTTTATTAAGCAAAATCCTCAACAATAAACCTTAGAAAACAACAACGGATAAAGAACAATGGAGGGATTATAATTGAGTAAATTGTTGTGGGATGTAAAGCAATAATAGTGGGCATTTCAAAAGGAGCTGATCATAACATTTCCTCAAACCATTGAAATTAAGTGACGATTACTTTAACAGTACACATCTAGTAGCTCCAAAGATAGCAGTAACAAGAGAAGTTGTGGCAGCCATCTTTGATAAATATATTCATGTATATCTTCATTTTTACTAGCACAATAATTATACACATTGATAAACGCATTTGTCAATATTTCTGATTAGAATTTGAAGGCACAGTAAGCTTTTATCTGGTAAAATTCATGATTTTAGCAATTTTTGGCCCAGTTCAAAATTATCTGCCGTCTGCGCATGCGCATATTTTCTGTAAATTTCATGTGAATAAGTTCAGGTAATTAGTTAACTGTCCTATGGAATCTCCCAAATGGGTTTATTGCTTGGTTTTTTCCTAAATTGTTTGATTTTCTGGAATACTAGTGCTTCACTGACTGGGCATTTTTCAATGAAAATGTGCTATTTGAAATACTGATATTTGTATACCTTTTATTCAATTGTTTCTCCTTACTTTTTCCTCTTATACTACACATTTAAAATTACACAGGGATTAAAGTTATTGTCTTTGTATCATAATTATGCGGAAAAAATTATCGGGATTTACCTGCTTCTGATGTCATGTTATGCAATCTTCTTACCACGTGTTTCATTTAAACAATTCAAATTTCCCGCCAAATATTTTGATGATTTAGCAGTGTCCCAAGTGTACTAACCTTAAGCTAATGCTATGACGTCATAGTTGATACTTAGAAATCTAAAAGTGTTTTGTTTGAAAGACAAAGGTTCATACTTTGTATTGATTACATTATCCCTCAATAAAATCACCCATGCATTCCATACCATGATCACTTTCATTACTTACTGACGCCCCCACATAATATTTAGAATATATACGATGGTTCAAGACCCATTATAATGTTGAAACCTGTATAAAAAATGTGCGCGAGGCGAGCAATAAAAAAAAAATCAGTTTTTGATATAAAATGGTCCAGAAAAAACGTTCCGGAAGCCACCTTGAATAATGAAAATTGAATCTCATACGCGTGAAGCACGCACAATTTGGCATTTAACATTTGAAACTCATACGCGCGAAGCACGCATAGATTGGCATTTTTAACACTAAAAAGGTCCAGTATAACGTTTTTAACGACCCCACATTATAATTAAGGGAACGTGAACCCGTAACCTTCCCCCTTTCGCCACATTTGCCCCTACTCTTCCTCCTTCTTTCCTACTTCCCCTTTTCCTCCTTCTCCACTTCCTCCTTCTTCTCCTCTTCCTCATTTTTTACTCTTTTGTCAATGGGGGGGGGGGGGGCACCCCCTAAATACGCCACTGGCTCTCCCCCTGCCCCTTCACCCTGCACCTTCCCCCTCCCCTCTCCCTTTCTCTCTTTCTCCCTTTCCCTATTTTGTCGTTCCCCCTCCCCCTTTCTCTCTTTCTCTTGCATTTTCGTGTTACCGATATGTTCGAAAGATTCCAGGGCATGGTCTTGCAACACTATGATTTCGCGCGCCGCGCTATTGTCTGGATATGGCCTTGATATGGCCCCCCACCCCGGCCGCGCCTAATGATTACCGATCCGAATTATACACCATCCTGACGATAAACGATTCTTTCTTTCCACTTTCTTCCTTTCTTTCTCCTTCCTTTCTCTTTTCTTCCTACCCTTTCTTTTCCCCTTCCCATGTGTGGTCCAGTGGAACAGTGCAGGGCTCATGATAATAAGGTTGTGAGTTCTAGCCTCGCAGGGCTAACATGTTTGTGTCCTTGGGCAAAGTACTTAGTCTCAATTGCCTCGTTCAAGTGGCTACCCAGCAAAAGAGGGGTTCTAACTGGCCATGTGTTGTGTAATGCAAATCATTTAGCTATTCCCAAAAGTCAATACCAATAGACATGCCTACAGTCCAGTTCCGTACCTTGTCTAGCTGTGGAACAATAACTTGACCTAACAATAATGTTCACATTTTTCATTTTTTTTACCTCTACTTGTTCGTTTTATCTTGTTGTTTTTAAGTACAATATTATTATAGAAGTAATATAATGACTATTTTAAGTTTTTAAAGTCTATTCAATATCGCGTTATACCCAAACTTGTTTCATGCATGCTTTTGGACAAAAACATGCATTTTCCCCTTGGCCTTGAAAAACATTACATCGATTACGTCACAAACTAAAATGTGGCCCTTTTATTGCATTACATTTTGTTGGACAGCTTACGCAAACAAATGATCCTTAATATCACACCATGGTGGCAAAATTCGAGGCCACATTTGCACTTTTCAAAAAAATAGCAGTGGTGCGATCCTTTGTTAAATGTGTATACTTGTGCTTAGGTTGTTACCATGAGTGATCTGCCATGTTGGTGGTGTTAGTCATGTGACCATTTTATGTTCGCAATATCTAGGTGTATGTAGTGGGGACCTGAGGATTGTGGTATGTGTGTTGTATGCATGGTGGTTGTGTGGAGTGTGGGGGTTTGCTGGGAGTGTGATGGGTGTGTTTAGCCGCTTGCTGGTTGCATGTTTTAGTGCGTGTTTTTTATTTTACTTGCTCACATGGTATTGTTTTTGTGGTAACCTTGTTTCAGTGTTTTATGATGTATATTGTGTAATTTTTCTTGCATGTTTAATGTATATTTTTGTATATCTTGTAATTGTGATATGGTGTCAATTCAGCAGGTTGGCTGCGATGACAATAAATTATACCATGAATAATAGTAATACGTACTATAATACTAATAATTATGATTTCAAAGTCTGATCTTTTGAAATAAGCAATCCCAAGAGGCTTTTAGACAAACTTTTCTTTATAAATGGTGCAATGCATTTTGGGAAATATGTCACTACGTGCAAACATAAATACTGAACACGCAAATATGTATAATGTACTTATACGTTATCTTCTGCACTACTCAATTATCCATTGTATTTTAATGAACATTTTTATAAAAACATGTAAAAAGTTGAAGATTGATTACCACTGTGTGTTAATAAATCTTTCTTATGATACAGGGTGAAATGTTGATGAACAACGAACGAGATCTCAAAGGACTGCAAATTGTAGTGTATCAATATATAGGTAGGTAGTACCAATAATGGTATTTGATTTGCATTTGCACGTGACCAGAACCCCACATCCAAAGTTGAAGAAAACATGATATATTTTGCATTTCACATTCTTTATAAGAAACATTGCTTTATTTGCGGGGGACGTGTCCCCTCATAAATTGCACGTTCCTCCGCATAAATTGCACGTTCCTCCGCCCCCCTTAAAATCTGCCGAGCGCCTCATAGAACACGTGTATAAAATATGTCCCTATCCCTTTAAATTAACCCCATCCCGCTAAATTCTCATTATTCTGCCGGCATACTGTTGGTATCAGTAGAAAATTGAAATTCCAATGTCCAACCTGACCATAAGAGCAATAATCACAATCCAATAATCATGTCTTCTTTTGGGTGTTATTTTAGATCAAGAACTTAGGATTGTCTTAATACTAAAAGACAGACATAACGGTACTATGTCATTATATGACGAAAATGTGACTATTGAGATGAAAGGTAGGCTTATATGTGGTAAATATAATTTATAGTTGCTTATGTTACCATTTCTTAGATATTGTTAGGTCTCGAATAGACTAATTTAATAGCATCTATTACCACGGTATATATTGAACTGTTGGTGGAGTCATTTCCTGTGCTTCTGCATGACGTTTCAATAGACGTTATTTTAGTAGTAACGTAATTGATAAATTTATATTTACAGGTGGTTTTATTCCAGTGGATGGAAAGACCTATCTGTCAGAATTTGTTATAGTCAGTCCTAAAAACAGTGTCGTGATGTACACACTAACTACGATCGGAGTTTGTATTGCATTAGGTATCCTTGTTATGAATATCAGATACCGAAAATCGAGGTAAGTTATGGTTCTGGTGTCTGCTTTTCTGTACTTGAATAGACACACATTATTATATTATTATGGCTCACGATTACGTTTATTTACTTTAATACCTTAATCATGTTAATCCAGCCAAGGAACTTGTAAAAACTGCTTGACCAAACAATCTCATTGCACATAGACATTTGGATAACCCTTTTTGGCACAATTTGTTGCCACTAAACAACAACGATAAGCTATGATTAGCACCATTTAAGGCCTAGTAAAAAAGGTTCCATGTTTCCCGTCCCCGCCCGCCTCCGTTTTAGCCGCCGCCTCCTTTTTTTTACTATTTACTATTTATTTTAAATTTTAAATTTTCAGAGCCTTAATTGGTCACCTAAACAGCATCGATTTACCCCTACCTGACTCCTCTAGTGACCTATATCATGCCCAAGTATAATATTATCTTGGTTTGTTGAAATAATTTAGAAATCCTTTCATTAATTCGAAAAACATTTACATTTTAACAACAATCAAGACACATACAGTTTTGAATTATTTTTAACATATGAAAAATACCTAAATTCAGTAAATAATCATTAAATAGGGGAAGAGAAGTGTCGACTGTAACATAATAAAACACTGATTTGTAAATGTTTGTATATATTTATTTCATTTTTTGTTTATTTTTGAAATTGAGTTTAACAAATTATAACTGCTGTTATGCATGTTATGTTGAATAGCATTCAAAACCTATTTGTCATTTTATCCATCATTCATAAATGAAACATCTTTCTTTACCAGATCACAGGCAGGCATAGGCTACAAACAACAATTATAATTTTATTTGACCCAAATTGAAGAGAAACAAATGAATATGCAAACATTTAGTTAAATCTTTACAGTGTTACCGTATATCATTTTACAGGCAACACGTCTATTGCATAAATAATAAACAAAATGTACTGAATTTAGATGGGTTTTTTCTGTTTCTCTGGCAAGTATAGCGGAAAATCTGTTTAGGAGTGTCCTCGACACAGTCAGTTGGTCACTTTCGATTTGTCGGCCATTTTGGAAAAAAATAGCAAAATATTGGAAAATAGTAAATAGTAAGACCCTCCCTCCTCCTTTTTTTAAAAAGTCCGTAAGGGAAACATGTTATTTATTTTACTATGCCTAATGAAAATCCGTGACGTTCCAAATTCGCAAAATACGTATCTTATAAATATTAAAAAATTTCGTGAAAAAAAGAAAATGTATATTTCCTTTCTTACAAACAATACTTCATCATCATACCAATATTTATATCTCACAATTTATATTTAATATTACTTCTTCCAGGGCAATTAAAATTACCAGCCCAGCGTTGAACTGTTTCATACCTGCCGGCTGCATTTTTATTTATATATCTGTGTACGTTTTAGGCATAGATCACTCCGACCTCGACGATAAAACGGTAGCCTATTTGTGTTACGTAAGTTTTTCTTGTTTACTTTGTTAATTTAATTCACGTCAGTCTGTTCGAGTCTCTTTTATTATTAATTCATTTCACTTACTCGGCTTGTATCATTTGCTCGATCCTCGCGTGAGTTTCGCTAGTCATAGATTTTGTTAGAATCATGCTTATCGACCAATATAAATTGTTAATATTATTGCGCGTATTTCGACCGCCTTGAGAATCTCAAAAAGACTTTGTATACATATAGCGCTCGTTCATCTGGTGCACATGTAAACACTGTTCCTTTGACGGAGTTTAAGACTGTCTATTAATTTAATTCACGTCAGTTTGTCAGAGTCTCTTTATCATTTGTAAGTTTTACTGCCAGTGTTTTGTTGAATTATTAGATTAATTGTTTAGCCTTTCGAAATGTTTTAATGTTTCGCCATTGTAAATATAACATCATATTTAAAGGTGCAACCATTCTTCACCATATCGCCCGAATGAATTGTATAGCTTTTCAACAAGTTTTACTGTTTCGCCATTTTTGATATTATAACCATATTAAAAGGCGCACTCATTCTACACTGTATCGCCCGAAAAGTCCTCTAGAGATGGTTTATCCTTCAGCAGTTCAGTAAATGACTTAAATAAGTTCCTTACCTTTTAGTCGACAATCACACCGTTTTATGATTTGAAGTATCATAACTAGACTAATAGCACATACACAGCCAGTCCAGAGTTCCACAAATTTCACTTATCGTACAGCTTTAGAGTGCTGTAAATTAGACATCGTAAATGACCTGATAAATTATATCCCAACTTGGTGTGTGTGTGTGTGTGTTTAGTAGATGATTGTTTACTTTGATCAGTGTTGCTTAAATCAAAACTTCTAAGTTCTATCAGTGTCCTACTGTGCAGGGGTTTGTACAGCAGAGTTCTGCCACATAAATCATTACTAAAACTAGTACTGTCGATGAGTGCTATTAATTCCTTATAGCCCTCGGCAGCTACGCTGCCTCGTGCTATATAAGTCATACTTAAATTTCTGTAGACAACCTTGATCTTTATACTAACTCGTCTGTCATATCTGCGTTTTCTAATAGATTCAATTGGGCTGTGTATCAGTAGGTTTCTCATTAGCTATGGGCGCACTCTTTATGAAGACCTACCGTGTGCATGTAATATTCAAAAATGCAGCGAATTGCATTTCGATGGTGAGTTAAAGAATTTATATTGTTTATGCCCTATAACAGATGTTTGTAGTCCCGTTGGTAAAGTAACAATAGCTCTATAACTGATTCTCAGCACGTTGAGTGTAGCCCAATGGGATGATTTGTAATAGTTATGGAAGGTTGATTTGCAGGAATCCGCGTGTACGTTGCGCCAGTATCTGAATATCCATGGCTATCAGATCACATGGTTAGATGTCTCATTGTATTTTCAAATAACTAATAGAAATCAGACCAATCCGCAAAAATACGTAATTTCAAAAATAAAAAGTAGTCTTTGTAATACGTGTGCTAGTATTCCAATAGTACAAATAATGCCAACAAATTCTAAATAAATTCCTGGCATAGTTCATTTGTAAATAGTTGAGGGTAATTATCTCATATTATTTTGCTTTTGTTTATTGTTGTCAGAGAGGTGACCAACTGCGTGATACAGTCTTAATTCGATGGATATTGGCGCTGGCAGCCTTTGACGTAGTAATCATATTAACTTGGATAGTAGTTGATATGATGTATGTATCTGAATTGGAGTCTGAACCCAAGGTACGAAGTTTACAAGACGGGCGCAATATTTATATAGTGCAATACAAAATATGATTTAAAATGGAGAAAATAAGTTAGTAATTCTTCTACAAATATATCCCATGACACTGAGTCAGTCAAAATGATGTCTATAGACTAGAGTGTGGAATATTTCCTGACTAATTTTTACTGTAGTAGTAGTCTCGTTGGTCGTACAAAGCGCTACAAAGCGAGAGATACATAGTAATCTTTGCAATTTATCATCATCGAAAGGAAACAATTTGCACTTGGATGCTCCATATAAAACACAAATAAGACAAACACAATAGAAAAGAATTTGAAGGTTTTATTTTAGAACATACATAATTTATATGGGTAACTACGACGACGTACGACGACAGAACTCATCAAATGTTATAACTAACTATTATGGAAGAGCGATTGACTCACAGGATATACGAACATGACAGAAATAAGATGCAACGAACACTACGTTAGACACGAACACAAGGTGGACATGACAGTGAGATCTGGAGGGAGCCGGGCGACAACATTTTCCACGAGCCCCGCAATCGCAAGACTCATATAGTCAAAATGTTAAATTTTGGAATGAACTAAAACAGAAGTGGAATGATTGGCTTGACAATCTCACTAATGTTAAAAAACTGTTCGGTATATTTAACCATGATAATGATGAGTGGTTAATAAAGAACCAGTTTCTGTTAATGGCCCGCAGATATATTTGCATCTGCAAATATAGGGGGTCCTCTCTGTCGGTCGGTGTCTTTGACATAGTAATCAGAGACACTGCTCGACTAGAGGGGACCCTAGTGAGACAAAGAGGGAAGCTGGGAATAAAATGGGATAAAGTAGGTATTGAGTGGATTTCTTTGCTGCCTATTTTTCAAACGCAATGTCAATCAAATAACTGTTTCTTTTTGTACAGCTTGATTTAAAACAACCAGAGATGGAAGTTTACGTTTTACCAGTTTTACGTCGATGTGAATCGGCCTACCAGGCTATATTTATGAGTGCTTTGGTCGTAACTAAAGGAATTCTTCTACTGTTTGGAACATTTCTTGCCTGGATGACACGCAATGTCACCATTGAAGCTTTGAATGACAGTAAGACATACATCGTATGGGCATCATAATGTGTTATCTTCAAATCAGATGACTAAACAATTCGTAAAATAGTCCTATAATGCAAATATTTAGATGGTGATGTTATTCACAGTATACAGATATTTACTCTGAAGTGAATAGTGAGAAATACATCCTAATGTAATCTGGAACCTTATGTGCATTGCTACCCGAACTGGTTAACGCGTAATTGTTGCTAGCCGTCTGCAAGATTGACTCATGTCGGTCAATGTTTTACTATTAACGGACCATAGTACCGGTGCCGTGTGCTCTCCTTAATCATTAGTTAGCCCACTTTTGTCAGCATTATTTGTAGTCTTAAATTTCCCCTACATTAATGATTGTCTTCTTACAATTGTAATTCGAATTTTTCTCTTACAGGTAAACATATTGCTGGCTCCATTTACATTATTGTTATTATGGTGATCCTACTGATACCAACCCTTGCCGTTATTTCAAATGATGTTGAGATGCAGTTTATTGTTGTCGGATCTGCTGCGATTTTTACGATCAATATCGTGCTGTCTCTTGTATTCCTGCCAAAGGTATATCGTTGTTTGTTTCTCCGAAGATTAAAGGGCATTACATTCTATACGGATCGAGCATATGGCTTTCGAACCTACCCCACGACCGCCCCCCCCCCCCCCCCAGCAATGACATAAACAGTTCATAATCTGATCATATCGTATGAGTCAGTGAAAGATATTCAAATGTAGCGCCCTCTATATTGATAACTGGTTTCCCATAACACTGACCAATACTGAGTGACAGTTAATTTACTATGCTGCACAAACAGATCATATCAAGATATGTTGCCACCAATGAATTGATATTTGCGATGTTGCTAAACGAGGGCGCTATTTACGAAATAAAGCTAATATTAGACAGAACTTCATAAATCGTTACTGCCTGTTATCCCGGGTTTATTATTGTACAACATTAGCAATTTAAGTTTGATGCGCTATAAGAACCTGCCCCACATTGCTTTCCCCAACAATCGTTAGTTACGCAACTGCGTATCATACTCCTCTAACATGTCTAAAATCGACGCAGCAAGGGACGTAAAAGTCGAAAAGTATAATATCCATAACATAGGCCAAGCGAACTTATAATGAGAAATATCTTTATCTAACATTTTCTCATTAAACAGTCAGAATCTTTCGAAATTCGTAAGAAACTTCCCGTATATTGAACACATGTTGTAGTCATAATTATTATATAGTGGACCGCGTTTTGAAATAAACTTTGCAAATAAAGGTTATGAACTCAAGTCTGATTGTGAAGAATCAAGCATAACATTACACCAGCATTGCTATATACGCTCGTATACGCGCAGAGATAAATTATCTTCATTTCCATTCCAGATTGTTTTATTCCGTGATCATCAGAAGGGGGAAAACATCAACACCAGCTCTATGCCGGCCGCAACATTTGCGGACGATGCGCCGACAAATTTGCAAACAGCACCTGATTTGGAACTTGTACAGGTAAAAAAATTATAGTAGTTCTTTTGCACCTAATTCACTGATCATGTCATTATCATCTGGTAACTGGCCACTTCAAAAGAAAACATGCCTCCAGACAAGCTGTTAGTTTTCAAGTGGAATAATAACGTCTCGGGAATATCTAGAAACACATTTGATTGACTGATTCAGGATACTACTGAATGTTTTCTGTATTGTACACCTATCAGTAACTAATTGAATTGATTATATAGTGACAAAAACAGTACATACACTTTATATAGTGTTAGAATTAAGACATGTAAACCTGTTTGGGCAAACTCAGTGAATATGTTAGAGGATTTATTTGATAACCGAAACACTCCTACAGGGTAACGTTGAGCCATGGAAGGTTGAGCCGAGGGTCATTAAACTTAGATGATTCAACTTAGACGAACAAAACTCAAGATGCAGACAGAAATATAGATGTCGAACTAATAGAAAGTTTATTCAGCTTCAAATCATATCGTTGGTCATGTCATGAATAATATTAGGGAACACAATTTGTTGGAGATGTTGTCAAGTCAAAAGAGTAAAGATAAAATCGAGCGCGGGCCTTTTTGCCTCGTGGATTGGGATTGAGTTCTTTGCACGATATTGTCGCAATTGCGAAACCCCAATTGGCCGATTATAATTGTATTCAAATATATGCACGCTACATTCTCAGGTGCAAATCACCTGTATGAAATCAGGGAAATCCCGGAATATAACACGTAAACATATTACGTAATATAATTCTGAATGTATTAAAGGGCACTTCTTGCTTCTCACAAATATACTGAAATATATCATAATTTTTAGTGAATATAAATTAAACTTGTATTTATTATTTTTATGCAGGAATGATGATCATCATCAATGTTATCGTCGTCGTCATCATTAATGTTGTTCTCGTTTTCGTCAGCATATTTAAGCACACCATACAATCATATTTAATCTGTTAAATCCTATTTGTGGGTCCTGAAGATATATATGAACATTCAGAATGTTAGCCAAAGTATATTTAGCACATGAAAAATAACTTTGATCAGCCTGGAAAACACCGACTATTGCCCATATAAATCGAACACATACCTTAATATGTTAGTTAGAAGACACCATTCGATGATTGACATTTTATATCATAATATTAATTAAAGTACTCCACAACAAGTGTAACATAACTGTAAAATATCCTCTTCAACATATAATGACATATTCATTGGCAAGTATCGAAGGTGTAAAACACTATCTAACTATTCAAAACGCATCACACCCTTAAGGCTGCCTGTCTGTTGCATGCAACCTAAAAATTCAGGGAAAATTGGTGTTGGACCACATAATCCATTTCTTTGCTAATATCCCACTTTAAGGGACTATTTTCAAGCGCTGATTTTGTAAAAAAAACTTGTGTGGAGAGCTCGAGCTATCTACTAACTGATATCCCTCCCCAGACCCCACCAATCAATGTTGAGGGTCCCAACGACCGTGGTGATGAAACGGTTCCGAACAACATCGACTGGGGGACTGGGGGGGGGGGGGGGGGGGTTGATTTCAACGAAGTCCTCAAAGTGGTCCAACAGTTATTTCCTGTATTGTAGTACTCTAGTTGTGTTTTATTTTAGGGACAATTGAATATTTTTAGTTTTCATAATTTGTGTCATTGTTATATAACATTGTAAAATTGTTTTTCTTTTTGTATATGTAAGATCAAGTGTTCGGAGCAGCTTGATAGGTCTCGCCTTCCCTAGCATTTCACGTTCACCAGACCTAAACAAGGCAGCATTATGATAAAAGGCTGCTTGTCATGCTTTACATAATAGTACTTAAAAGCACCCCTGGTCCATAATAGTTCTTTACAGGATAAATGCCGTTGGTTAAACTCCATTCTTTCATTTTTCTAATCAATTTGAATCTAAACTTTTCATTGCAGAAGCAGAAGCAGCTGGCTTATCTAAAGTCACAGCTAATAATCGACAAGCAAATTATTAACCCGAAAGACCTAGACCCTCAACAGCAGCAGTAATTGTGTTGCACATTATAGAGGTAAAATAAATAATAAACACTAACAAAACATGAAAGATAAACACTTTTAAGTGTTTATCTTTAAAATACATTTAAAATACATTTAATCTAAGATACTGGTGCACCATGATCAATGTTAATGTTTAAAGATATCATACAGTATTTAATAGGATATTTTTGATTGTGCAACATCTACAAGATAAACACGTTTACCTAACCGATAGTTTTTGGATTATTATTATCACGGGCAAATAATCTCATAAATAGTTTCTACTTTGTAATACGTGATGTATGTACAAGCTGATAAGAAAGTCATTGAAATGTTCTTTCATTAAGACTAAAAACAAGAACTATAAAATAAAGTTACAGATCCTGGGAAGAAAATGACAATTCCCCGTTCAGGAACAGTTACCATAATTTTGGTAAATGCTGTATAACATCACCGAAGTAAGCCTCTATGACATAAACCGATATTACCCATTATAATATTCATATCCGTTTTCCATTTTCTTCTCTTACTATATTTACAGGCAGTCAAGCACCCACAGGAATATGTGAACGGTATTAAAAATAACCAAGCATAATATGACCTTAAACGGATAAATTAAATAATGCTACCGAATATACCCCAACTAGTCTAGTATATCGTTATACAGGGTGAGTCAAAATATTCAGGTCCCGTTTTTAGAAAATCAGGAAAAATGCTTCTTTTCTTTGCCAATTTCCTCATTGTTTATACGAGTAGGAATACTTCTTCATACTTCGTGAAATTTCCAAGACAATATCTTATTTCAGGCCATAATTGCAACATATAAACAAAAAAAACGCGAAATCCAAAGTGTTCCAAATATACCCCCATTTTCCATTGTAGGCATTGCGAATACTAGCACGCCATTGATTGACATATTCAAAATGCGTCAGTTAAACTTGCATTCATAGAGGAACCTTAGAAGATGGAACAGATTCAATATCCCAGAATTTGGGGAAATGCTCATATCTCCCGTTTGGAATAACCAATTGGAATGAAATAATATTTAAGTAATAGCTAATACTGCGTTCTTACAGTGCATATCAATAAATATATTGATTTGTGCATAATATCTGGTTTAAAAAATCGGTAAAATCGGGACCTGAATATTTTGACTCGCTCTATATAATTATGAAAATTGTTAAAAGTAGTAGTATAATTCGTATTTAAACATCTGCGAGGTTTTTTGTATATAAAGAGCACATGAAACTAACAATAGCCAACACACATTGCCATGGTTAATGAACGGAGTGATTTGAAAGTCAAGCTGGTAACTCTCTACAGAGAACTCTGATGGGCAAACAATTGGTTCAATGCAACTTAGAGTGTTCCTCACTGCCCTCTAGCTCTCCTTGAATATGGACGGCGTTCGAACTGCTCTGCTGTGTTTGATAAGAACAACTATTGGTCGGCTTTCTGCACGTTCATTGTTTAAAATGTTATTTGTAAACATCTATACGTACATCACTTGTACAATTGTATTATCGGCTCTTTAACTCGTCGCTGTTCTGACATACCGGCACATCACAACAGAATTAAGTAAAGTGATGTGCCGATATGTCAGAACAGCGACGAACTGTATGCAACACATCAAATAAGCAGAGACAGCTGCAGAAAACGTTACACCCAGGAATTAGTTCAACTATAAATCGGTTTCAGCAAATGTGTCACCTCATTTAAAGTTTTGGGCCTGTCCACACTTCGGGAGAGGTAGTAAACTGTGTCCCGAATAAATCAATATAGCTTCGATCCTGAAACAGGCCAGAAAGGAAAACTATATACAGTCATCAAAAAAGTAACTATACAGGTAATACATAGGCTTTGAACTCTAAAATATATATCCTACATAAAAATATTAATTATAAGGTTCTTGACAAATATGTCTTTTTTAATATGAGATATTGCACGCTAAGAATGTAAGGTAAAGTCACAGTTTCATTTTCACATTTTACTTTTCAACACGGGGGAGAGTATGACCATTAGTAATAACATCTCTCTGGTATGACATGTAGTTCGCGTGTAGAAAAGAAACATTTGAAAATGAAAATCGGACTTTAACTTACATTTAGGAGTGTCAATTCCTCAATGATTACCCAGTCCTATAGCGTTCAATATATCATATTAAAGAAGATAAATTTCTCAACAACTTTATAAATTAATATTTTAGGTAGGATACATATATTTAAAGAAACCCATTTATTACCTGTATAGTTACTTTTATTGATGACTGTACACCGTGGATGTATCATGCATGGTTATACACTCGCATTTTAAATTTGATCTACAATATTAAACATGTTGTTATACGTATATCATCAATTTGATTTGATTCGATGAATCTGCGTCGTGGTCTGAATCCTCAAAAGCATTTGATGATAATTTGGGGAATGACAATATCAAAGATGTGATCTTTTTTTTCTACAAATTTTCAATTTCCCTGACGTGCCAACACATGTTTCCAGTCTGATGGGATACTTTTCCAATGCCTTATCGAATAAATTTTAAATGTTATTGATGTTGAAAGTTTTGTTCTGCTTTGCAACATGATGTTTAATTTCAATCACCTAAAAGATGATTTTAGTAATCCCACATGATTACATAGGCCAAGGGAATAACATCAACTTGAGTGCCTTCTCCATAAGTAACACACTGAAATATATATTTGGCCTAATACTCACCTGTTAAAGTAACCATGAAGTAACATTCTGAATATTTTTCTGAGTTTTTATCTTTCATAAAGACGTATTGATTATTGGTTACTCTCTAGCGCAATATTTAAGAAGATTAAACTGGGTATTAACATGGCAAATAACAATTTACAACCAGTACATCCCCATCAAATCAACTCTGCACCTCTCCCAATATGCAAGAGGTGACACATTTGCTGAAACCGATTATAGTATAAGAATAGCTATCGTAAAAGGAAATTGAACTATAATGTATATAGCATGTTATTTTTGTTGTTGTTTCAACACTCTCAATTATGTTAAGGGAAAATCCACTGAAGCCCTGTTGGCAATTGCCGACCTGTAAGACGACAAACTGTACTAGAGCACATCAACAGTAGTATTGCTCGGCAATTGTCGATTTGTCTTTCATTATTAATATTTAGTAGGTACATTATTATTGATTTTATTGATTATGTTCAATTACACACTGAATGATGATTACAAAAAAAAGAGCTCGCTTCACACAAACAGCGGCCGAAGGTGCATTTGAACATGCCCGAGTAGATTGGCCATAATTGATAACGGAAGCTCCAAAATGGATAGAAATAATTCTTATGGCACATTAAAGATTGCTTAACATCACATCTAATATTTCGCGAACAATTTGTATATTATTCATGGCCCAAAAAAACCACATGTTTCACATGGTGCACTTTTTTTGGAGACACCCTGTATGACGTAACTGTTCTTGTAAGTAAAGTGCTCAACAAAAGAAAGTCGTACAACTTTGTTTAGGTCATTTACAGTTTCTTTCGATTATTTTTTTACCAAACGGGCTAGATAGACATTTGGATGATTTTGTTAGGCACATTTTGATACCAAACATAACACCTAACGACAAAGATAAACCATGATTAGCACCATTTATAGAAAATAAGTCACTTTTCAAAAGTCACATTTTCAATACACTACGCGGAAGAAAACACCAATTGTTAACCAGCACATAATGCCCTTTATGTTAGGAATCAAATATCCCGCTCGCTAAGTGTACCGCCAGCGCAGGGAAGTGTACACGGCTGCACTGTGTGATCCATTGCCAGCCGGTCAATTCTGGTTAATAACAGTGTCACACACGGGGTGAACCTCGCACACACCCATTTTCCTCCCGTGTAGTAATTGAAAATGTGACTTTTGAAAAGTGACTAATTTTCTTTAAATGACGCTAATCATAGTTTATTTTTATTGGTAGGTGTTATGTTTGGTATCAAAATGTGCCTAAAAGATTCTTTCAAATGTCTAACTAGGTCAATATCATGATAGGCAGCATTGGTTCTACTAATGTAATGGTTCTAGCCACATCAGGGAAAATATCTTCCCTCTCTCTAATCAAACTGATCAATTCATTTCGTTGGGTCTCTGAAAGATGATCCAACTTATTAGCAAGATTCTCAAGCATATCAGAATGTTGCTACTTGATTTTATACTCGGTTCTTTTCGCCATCTGAGATGTTATTTTTGTCACCCTCTATTTCTGAGGTATTTCTTCATCATTCTCCTTGTCAGGTTGATTAGAGCTTTTTGAACACAAAGTTCAATCAATATAATTTTCAACATGTTTACATGGCATAACTGGCTACCTTTACGCCTATTTGACAACAAACTGTTGACTTCACTCACTTTTAATTCAACTACATATGGACCATTATACCATTATACCTGGCCGACAATGGGCATCCTACATTTGGGAAGAGTTCCAAAACATTATCCCCTGGCCCGAGGCTAAACGAGAGCCGTATTCTCGTACTAAACACGGTTTTAGCTTTTTCTTTAATGAAATTGGTAATTATTTAAACATGGATTTCTCGTTAGTTATCATACAGATAATCTGGATCTTTGGTAGACACGCTCTTATATCTAGTATCCTTTATGAAGTTTTGAATGTCCAAAATAAACTGTAAAGACACACTTATCACTGCCATCGCGCCCAGAATCAGGAAAGAGGCCGTGTAACTACCACTGTGATCAAATAACCATCCTGTCAAAATCAAATAACACATACATCACAATATCGATTAACGGTTTGGTACAGTTGATCCAGTATAAAGTTTTTCTGCGCCAGAATCTAAGTTCATGTTATCATGTTAATAATATCATCTACATGGTCTATATCATGTCAAATCCGAACACCCGCAAACCAATCGGTTAATTTATACGTCATTACGTTCCATTTGCCTGTAACGTTTGAGCCCAAGTTTGACAGGTTGAACTGGTCATGACGCTAGTATTTACGGTAGAGCATGTGAATGGTGTGAACACCCTGGACTAACTGTCAGACGACCCAAAAGTCCAGCGATGTACCTTGCCACATGTGTCGACCTTTAGTTCCATTTGGGCTAATTCTTAATCTAAAACTTCTCTCGAAATTTGCACTTTTGATTTGACAAAATCTGTAATAGCACTATTTTTTAAAGCAAATTGAAGTTCGAACATTTAATTTCTTAACACAAGAACTTTGAAAAGTTTCGTGTTGGGCTCTAAAGTTCCACCCAAGAACTACACACCGGTGACCGCATGCTGGAGGACCTTGAGTGTGGCAGCGGTGGAACTGGTAGCAATCACTGCAGGCGCTGCAGTCTTGCCACATGACTTAGCACTCGTGGTGACTTTCAGCCAGATTTAGGCTAGTTTTAAAAATTAAAATCTGCTCTTCGGATAATATAATGTGCTTTTGTTCTCGAAATTTGAACTTTTGTTTTCATAAAATATGATATAGCACTAGTTTCTATGACAAATTGAAGTTTAAAGTTGGAATTTCTTAACACAACAACATTTTTCAAAAGTAATATATAGGGCTTCTAGTTACATCCGGAATAAAGAGCCTTGAGCCATGCTTAGGACGCTGGAAAGACACAGGTGGTGTGAAATAAATCAGATAAATGGTGTAGGAGGAGATAATTTAATACCACGGATAAAGCATCAAATCCGTGGTCAAAAAAGTTGGAAATTATACAGGGAACGGAACCGTAATGTAGAGTAATGTCTGACCTGGATTCGAATCCAGAACCACTATTTTGCTGAACTCTACTTTTTTGTCTTACGAATGACGTAAAACTCGTCATCGGGACCGACCAGAATCGCTCAGAGACCTTAATATAATGATACGGTCAGTAGAATACGCAGTTGTCTTGTCACCTTACTACTTCAGATGATACAAATTACAGTAAAATAAAGTGGTTTGGGATAAAATGTCAAAAAGTAGGATATCATGCACTCCGCTTACTCTATCACTGATAAATGCTGCACACCCTGCAGAGATATCTAAAGGTAAACCTTCACTGCCTTAACTACTCATTTGAATATGGGCAAAACATGTATGTGAAAATACAAATATGCTTTTAAATATTACAAAGAGAAACATTAGGTAAGTACCTGATAAGAAGCCGCTGAGTAATGATCCAACACTATAGAATACGTTCATCCATATGACAGCATTGGTCATTTTGTCTCGTTCAATGGTATCTTTAGCCAATGTATACACACTCATAATGGCCATTCCTCTTCCGAACCCAAAAGACGCAGAAGACACAACCAATCCCACGTAAGATTTGGATGCCGAAAAGAACGGGTCAATTGTCAGTGCCACAAAATTGAGGATGGACATGCTGTACATAAGTTGTTTATTGCTTAATTTCATTTTCACGAATGGGTAGAGAATACTGGCTATGAGATTGCCTACTCCGCCAAACGTTGCGAGAGCAGATGCTGCAGTTGGAGCGAATCCTATCTCGATGGCATGAGGAACCAGATAAATCAACCATCCGGCAAAACAGTAGCCACTGCCTGTGTTATATAGCAATATTGAAAGGAAGTTGATGTCCTTAAAAAGGGTTAAGTCGAAATAATACACGATATTCGCATTCTTTAAGGTTTCACGTCGATGGTTACTAGTACACTCCTCATCGTAATCGTTCGATTGATCCTCATGATTTGTATCTAAATTATCTAGAGCTATAGACGTAGGCCTTATAGGTATAAGAGTTGCTCCGCAGACAATGAGGTTGAGGGTAAAAGCACCTAACATCATCATAGTTCCACGCCAACCGTAGATATCGAGCAAGAACTGTGTCAGAAGTGGCATGATCATCACGCCTACGGAGAGACCCATGTTTGAAACTGCATTTGCAACATCGTAATATTCGTCAAAATAGGTAGCCAGTTCACCTATCATCACTGCCTCGGCTGCGATTAAAAAACCTGTATCATGAAATAAAATATATGTAACCATAATTCAATTGTGAAATAAGCATTTATTGATAATGGTCGGTTTTCACATCAAAAGCCTTTCCCCCCTCTTGTTGTGCCAGTGTTATGGGAAAGAAATATACTAAAATTGTGGAACCCAGTCTAAAATAGGTTTATTTACTTATTAAACCAACTTCTTTGTTTGAAAATTCTTAAACTTGAAATGGAAAACGTTTAATGACCTGTACCCTTTATGAACATACATGCCAGGCGTTCCAGTCAGATGCCAGTATTCTGTGAATACGTGAGCGCAGTTATTTAAGATAAAACCTTATTTGTCATCTGTACGCGCAGAAGAGTAAACATTAAGTTGCGTGTTGCGGATTACGCATTCAATCACAGATGATTCAACCACTGGTGATTGGTTGACACTAACTACAGTTTTCATAGCTTGTTATTTGATTGATCATGGAGAAATATGAAATCCGTTGATAAAAAAATGATACTTTTGTAATGTATTGAAGAAAATTACATCTTTGTGCAGGATCCAGAGTGGTTGAATTAGGCCTACATTTACTATGACTTGCTCCGGGTGCAAGCTATGGAAATACTTAAAATTTAACTTCAGATTTCGGAAGTTTCCTCGGGCGATGCACTCCTCTGGCAAATTCTCGGTACCAAAGTGAACATTAATAATTTACACAGTAATCTCTACCTCTAAGCAAAGGATACCCAGTCATTAACCTCACTGTGATCATTAACTCAATATAAATCATATCCGATTAAATGACACGAGTCCTATTTCAAAAAGGTCAACTTAAGGTTAATTTTCAGTTTGTAAGTTAAGAAGGGTTCCTATCAGATTCTTTTTATACTTTAAGAATATCGTTAAGGATATAAAATCTTCTGAGGATAAGAAAAATATTATCTTAGACTTAAGAAGAATTGCTTAATAAAGTTAAGATGGCCTCTGAACTCTTCTTAAATTAAGAAGGAACTTGAGAAGGAACTTAAGAAGGATATTCTTCTTAAGTTGATTTATGAAATAGAAGATGAATCTTCCTAACTTAACATGATTATTAGAAGAGTTCAGGATTTAAGAAGAATTTTCGAGAATAATTAATTCTTCTTAAATCCAAATTATGAAGATCTTAAAGTTTTATGAAATAGGACTCTGGTTACTTTATCCATGGCGATGTAGTATTTTCTCCATACGTCGCATATGTTCTCAAGGCGTATCGAGTATTAGACAACCTCAAAAACACCTCTTCGAATGTTTCATGATATATTCATATTGAATTGCAAATCATCTTTTCAACGGCCACATTTTGTAGCAACCATTTGCTTGAAAAGATCCAGAGTGGTTTTAATTACCGAAGTGTTAAGACGACAACTAACATGAATAAAGTGTGGAGAGAGAGAGGCTCTATTGACTTTCGCGAACAAAATATTGAAACCTCCCCATATCAACTGGTTTTTAGTGGCTGATTACTGAGATGAGTCACTGCTACAAATTTGGTGTCATTGGAAAGATAAACACATCCGCTTCCATCGATTAGGAACACAATATGACTATATCACGAACTATATGAAATAAAAGTTTTTACCTGTTAATAAAGTGGACATCATAAACATATACACGTATGACGTTATGGACGCGGCAAAAAGGCCAACAGCAGCAAGTAAGCTGAATATCATGACGGTGAGTCTTGGTGACAGACGCTTACTCAATGCTCCTCCAAACGGACCTTAAAGATATGAAATAATAATAGACCGACTTTTAAAGCAGCTTGATACACATAAAGGAGCGTATTTGCTATTTAGCCCGCTAATTTCAAAGTTGGCAACTATGGAAATCAGCTGCTGAGCTTAGATGGAATCATGATTTTTAAAATATATCAACCCTTCACACAGATTATACATGGGAGCTGCGGTTTTTTTCCGAGACTAAAATATGATTTACAATTTTGATTATTAACGCTCACTTAGTGCGCACCGTTAAAAAAGTGTTTGGCATTGGCTATCCCCGTACGTGGCGTGAATTAGAATAGACCACAGTGTAGCTAATTCCAAATTTAATATCTAAAGGAAAGGTACATAATGCTGAAAATGTACCACCAAAGTGGTGTGTTATTTGATATTTGTAAGCTGTTTCCTCTATATAAGCCTATACTAAGCCCCATAACTTTATTTCTTCTTGACTGGTATAATTTCATATGATTTAACTTTCCCATGAAAAGTCGTCTCAGATTAGGCAGAAGACTCATGAAAACAAAGAGGATTTTAATGTGCCGGATAGTTTAGTTTGCCTCAAAATGGAGTCAGTCCAGAGATATTTACAATAGGATAAATCAAAAGTTATCATTATTATATATCTTATCTTACAACTTACATAATCTTATCTTACATGTAAATGCTCCGAATCCTGGTATCATCGCAATACTGAGTCCAATCACCCATGTTTCTGTAACAAACTGTTGGCGAAGAATCGGTAGTAACACGCCGAGGGCTTTGACAATTCCGGTCTCAAGAAACATTGCGAGAAAAGCTCCCATTAGTACTATCCACGCCCATCCTTTGTCCTTATCAACATAATAATGATGCATTGTACAACGTTTATATTCACCTGGAAATTGCAATAGCCCTATAATGAAAATAATTTGCTCGTTAAAAAGTAGTGTACCTGCTTCAACACGTTAACCCAATCTCTGACTACCATAATGCGGTGTCCATTGGAGGCAGCTTGCTGAAGTATCAAAACTAACTAACTCTCTAGGCCCAATGCATGTTCATGATGCAATGTACTAGTACAGTATGATAATACCCAGCTGATTATTTAATGACCCCAACTAATAGTGGTAATGGACCCAAATGACCTCGATTGGTAACATCGGGTGAACATCTATTATGAATTATATAAATATTTTAACCAGGTTCGCCGTCGTGGGTAGAAAAGAGACAATAATGGGAAAACGATTTTTTTTCTATCTATTATGAACCCGAATAATAGTGTAATTTCACACGAATCAATCATTTAATGACTCCGAGCGGATAATTAATACCCCCGGGTGATGGTTTACTGACCACAAATGTCTGTCTATTGAACCCAAGATATTGTAATGACGACAATCAATCATTTAATAAGCCGCTCGTCTGATCGTGATCATTTAATGACCCAAGTGACTATTTATTTACCCCTACTGATATTGTGATGATCCTTGGCGACCATTGAATGATTCAAAGTGATAGTGTAAGACACCAAGTGACCGAGTAATAACCCCAGGTGATCAATTTATAAATCATTAAATGAACCTGGGCGGCCATTGAATGACCATAAGTGATAATATAATGTCACAAAGTAATTGTATAATAACCCAAGTGGTCATTAGTAGTTATTAAAATAACTAAAAGGTGATCATTTTAATGACCACAAGTGACTAGTCATTGACCCCAAGTGCTATGTAATGACCGTGAGCGATCATACAATGATCCAAGCGGTCGTATGGTGATCATTTAATGATCCCAAGTGACTGTTTTTAATAACCCGCGAGTGATATTGTAATAACCCCAAATGACCATTAAATTATTCTAAGTGATGGTGTAATAACACCCTAGTGATTATTTAATGGCCCGAGTGGTCATTTAATAACCCAGATGGTCATTTAATGACCAAAAGTGAGAGTGTAATGTTATATAATTAGCCTATATAATGTATAAACAATGTACGACTATTTATTGACCTAAGTGATATTGTAATGACCATGAATGGCCATTGAACAAGTGATAATTTAATGACCACAAGTGATTAATTAATGACCACAGGTGATCATTTAATGACCACAGGTAATCATGTAATGTAATGACCCCAAGTGGCTATTTACCTCAAAGGATATTGTAATGACACAGGCTATAATGTAATGACTGTGTGGGTGGTCAGCAGGGGCGTAACAGAGGTTGGTTGTCAGGGGGGGCACAGCCAAAAAAAATCCTGGTTAGAATAATTCCGTCCCGGAATTTTTCGTAAAAGGTTGCCCCAATTTTTTTCCAAGTCAGTCACCTCGTGAATGTGAATTTCACGTAAGTGGGGGGAGAGGGGGGGGGGGGGGGGAGGGGGGGGGGGGGGGGGTAGGTAGGGTAAAAAAAAAATCGCACGGTCACAAAATTTCGCACGAACACAAAATTTCGCACGGTCACAAAATTTCGCAGTACAACAATTTGTTGACTGTTGTGCATTTTGTACTGCGAAATTTTCTTTCTTTCTTTCTTTCCCTTTCTTCTTTTCTTTCTTTACCCTTTTTTCTCCTTTTCCTTTGTCTTTTCCTCCCTTTTTCCTTTCTCTCTCTCTTTTCTTTCCCTTTCCCCCTTCTTTTCCTCTTTTCCCTTCCCCCTTTTTTCCTGGTGGGTAGGTTTGAATTTCCTGCTGAGCACCTTCAGGGGGGGGGGGGCACTGGTGGTCAGTTAATTACCCCCAAGTGATCATGTAGTTGAAAGCAATATTTGAATGGCCCGTGTGATCATATCATGATACCAATTAGATCAAAATAGATCATTTAATAACTCGGGTCACCCTGTGATCAATTAATAACACCAACCATGATAAATGATGAATAAAATGAATTATTTAATGACCCCGTGGGATAGTTTAATCTTTAAAGAGAAGAGATCTTTAAAATAAAGGTCGTTTAAAAAAAATGATAATTTCAACATTTTGTTAACACTTAATTTTAAAACTGTTTCTGGTACGATGCTCTGCATGCATAGACTATCGTTATTCACAACCAAATTTGTGAACCAAATTCGGAATATAATAATAATAATAATAATAATAATAATAATAATAATAATAATAATAATAATAATAATAATAATAATAATAATAATAATAATAATAATAATAATAATAATAATAATAAGTACTCTAATATCGACGTTAAGTCGAATTCTATAAAAACGTACGTAAGGTCGAAATTCATAATGTAACATGAACTATATGTTATATTTATGGTAAAATGACCCAAATATGCAAGAAATAATGAGATTCTGAGACTGCACAATATGAGTGCACATTTCATTGATTTTCCCAACATTTAACAGATATAACTTTTTCCGGTCAAAATGTGGTTCGACCTAACGTATTTTTACGACAAAATCGACTATAAGTCGAAAATCTTATATTTCGCTAGGTCGAATTCTTATATTTCGCCCTAACGCACAATCTAACTGCATATTATATTTCGACTTAACGTGTAGTTGTTTCACCTGAACCTAATAACATTATGTCGTCCTAATTACGCATAGAGAATGTTTCTATGATCTTTTCAAGTACGAAAAGGTGCATGTTTCTGGATCATTTTCCTCTCACTTAACCGTTAGCCTAATGGAGCTTTTGATGATTAACGGAGGGCACTGTTGTTACCCCTGAAATTTCCGTAATGAACCCCAATGCTATTGTATTTAGAGTTACTATTTAGTACCAACGTATACTTACGGATCCCCTACCAAAATATTAGTACTAACACCCCTTATATGACGTCACAATTACGTCGTAAAGTGAGGGCGCCCCTAAAAGTCACACATGGGGCTGATACCAAAAGCCTTAATGTTCATTTTCTCTTTCAGTATGACAAGAGGAATCATTTGACACCAGTTTCATTAAAATCTGAGCATTACGTAACTTCATGTAATTTTTACCCCCAGGATGGCCTTGAACATTAAAAGCGCTATATCTCTGAAAGTGAAGATCAAAACCTAGTCAAACATTAATACTTATTTTAATCCTTAGAACAAGACGAATAGGTTGGCATACATTTTAAAACGATTTGACTTGATTTCAAATTTACCCCTGCATTAATTGTGTGGATAGGCGGGTTAGGAAGCATATGTTATGTAGTGTATGAGGGACGGATTGTAGGGGAGGTGGGTTCAGGATGGTTAGGGATGATAGTCGGTTAGGGATGGATAGGTGGTAAGGGATAGATAGGATAGGTGAGAGAGGCGGGTTAGGAAGCATATATGCTATGTAGGGTAGGGTAGGGGAGGCGGATTGTAGGGGAGGGCGGATGAGGATACAAATTGCACTCCCAAGACAACAGAGCAAGGAAATGACTACACGGTATATTTTGATTTTTGCTACTCGCTAAATGTGTGGCCCGAGTGATCAGCGATGTGTGTTACGTAATCACTTCTACGGCGAATTGAGTGGATCTGTTGTCAATGTGGTATCTTTTCCAGCTCCTTTTTCAGTAGTGGTGAAATCAACCTGTCCAATAGTTTTGAGTGTTTATCCGATCACTCGCATAGTCATGCTACTGGATAGATAGGTGGGATAGGCGGGTTAGGGAGCATATGCTATGTAGGGTAGGGGAGGCGGATTGAAGGGGAGGGCGGATCAGGATGGTTAGGGAGGATAGTCGGTTAGGGATGGATAGGTGGTAATTAGGGATAGGTAGGATAGATAGGTGGGATAGGCGGGTTAGGAAGCATATGCTATGTAGGGGAGGGAGGATCAGGATGGTTAGGGAAGATAGTCGGTTAGGGATGGATAGGTGGTAAGGGATAGATAGGATAGAAAGGTGGGATAGGCGGGTTACGAAGCATATGCTATGTATGGTATAGGGGACGGATTGAAGGGGAGGTGGGATCAGGATGGTTAGGGAGGATAGTCGGTTAGGGATGGATAGGTGGTAAGGGATAGATAGAATAGATAGGTGGGATAGGCGGGTTAGGAAGCATATGCTATGTAGGGTATGAGGGACGGATTGTAGGGGATGTGGGTTCAGGATGGTTAGGGAGGATAGTCGGTTAGGGATGGATAGGTGGTAAGGGATAGATAGGATAGATAGGTGGGAGAGGCGGGTTAGGAAGCATATATGCTATGTACAGTAGGGGAGGCGGATTGTAGGAGGGGCGGATCAGGATGGTTAGGGAGGATAGTCGGTTACGGATGGATAGGTGGTAAGGGATAGATGGGATAGACGTGATAGACGGGTTAGGAAGCATATGCTCTGTAGGGCAGGAGAGGCGGATTGTAGGGCAGGGAGGATCAGGATGGTAAGGGAGGATAGTCGGTTAGGGATGGATAGGTGGTAAGGGATAGATAGGATAGATAGGTGGGATAGGCGGGTTAGGAAGCATACGTTATGTAGGGTATGAGGGACGGATTGTAGGGGAGGTGGGTTCAGGATGGTTAGGGATGATAGTCGGTTAGAGATGGATAGGTGGTAAGGGATAGATAGGATAGATAGGTGAGAGAGGCGGGTTAGGAAGCATATATGCTATGTAGGGTAGGGGAGGCGGATTGTAGGGGAGGGCGGATCAGGATGGTTAGGGAGGATAGTCGGTTACGGATGCATAGGTGGTAAGGGATAGATGGGATAGACGTGATAGACGGGTTAGGAAGCATATGCTCTGTAGAGCAGGAGAGGCGGATTGTAGGGCAGGGAGGATCAGGATGGTTAGGGAGGATAGTCGGTTAGGGATGGATAGGTGGTAAGGGATAGATAGGATAGATAGGTGGGATAGGCGGGTTAGGAAGCATATGCTATGTAAGGTAGGGGATGCGGATTGTAGGGGAGGGAGGATCATGATGGTTAGGGAGGATAGTCGGTTAGGGATGGATAGGTGGTAAGGGATAGGTAGGATAGATAGGTGGGATAGGCGGGTTAGGAAGCATATGCTATGTAGGGTATGAGGGACGGATTGTAGGGGAGGAGGGTTCAGGATGGTTAGGGAGGATAGTCGGTTAGGGATGGATAGGTGGTAAGGGATATATAGGATAGATAGTTGGGATAGGCGGGTTAGGAAGCATATACTATGTAGGGCAAGAGAGGCGGATTATAGTGGAGGGAGGATCAGGATGGTTAGGGAGGATAGTCGGTTAGGGATTGATAGGTGGTAAGGAATTTAGGGTAGGGGAGGCGGACTGTAGGGGAGGGCGGATCAGGATGGTTAGGGAGGATAGGCGGTTAGTGATGGATAGGTGGTAAGGGATAGATATATATGATAGATAGGTTGGATAGTCGGGTTAGGAAACATATGCTATGTAGGGCAAGAGAGGCGGATTGTAGTGGAGGGAGGATCAGGATGGTTAGGGAGGATAGTCGGTTACGGATGGATAGGTGGTAAGGGATAGATAAGATAGATAAGTGGGATAGGCGGGTTAGGAAGCATATGCTATGTAGAGTATGAGGGACGGATTGCAGGGGAGGTGGGATCAGGATGGTTAGGGAGGAGAGTCGGTTAGGCCAACAACAAAAAAGATGTCTGATTGGCGAAACATAAGAAAAAATATGGTAGGTAGATCGGAATTTTTTTATTATTATTTTTTTTTTAATATATATTTTTTGACATTATAGAAATTGCACTCCCAAGACAACAGAGCAAGGAAATGAATGGAGCAATAACAGTTATATGTTCACATTTTTCTTTTTTATATCAATATTGGCTTTAAAATAGTCCAAAAGTGAAAATAAACAACCAAATATGTTCATGAAGTGCTTGCTCCATTTGTACTTTTTCATATCCACATGAAAATAAAAAATAAAAAATATCCAGGGTCGGCACCCAAAATAGGGTAGGTCGGGTTACGCCAATCAAACAATATCTTTTTTAGGCCTTTAGGGATAGATAGGTGGTAAGGGATATATAGGGATAGATAGGATAGATAGGTGGGATAGGCGGGTTAGGAAGCATACTTATGCTATGTAGGGTAGGGGAGGCGGATTGTAGGAGAGGGAGGATCATGATGGTTAGGGAGGATAGCCTGTTAGGGATGGATAGGTGGTAAGGGATATATATGATACATAGGTGGGATAGGCGGGTTAGGAATCATATGCTATGTAGGGTATGAGGGACGGATTGTAGGGGACGTGGGTTCGGGATGGTTAGGGAGGATAGTCGGTTAGGGATGGATAAGTGGTAAGGGATAGATAGGTGGGATAGGCGAGTCAGGAAGCATATGCTATGTAGGGCAGGAGAGGCGGATTGTAGTGGAGGGAGGATCAGGATGGTTAGGGAGAATAGTCGGTTAGGGATGGATAGATGGTAAAGGATAGATAGGATAGATAGGTGGGATAGGCGGGTTAGGAAGCATACTTATGCTATGTAGGGTAGGGGAGGCGGACGGTAAGGGAGGGAGGATCATGATGGTTAGGGAGGATAGACTGTTAGGGATGGATAAATGGTAAGGGATATATATGATACATAGGTGGGATAGGCGGGATAGGAATCATATGCTATGTAGGGTATGAGGGACGGATTGTAGGGGACGTGGGTTTAGGATGGTTAGGGAGGATAGTCGGTTAGGGATGGATAGGTGGTAAGGGATAGATAGGATAGGTAGGTGGGATAGGCGGGTTATGAAGCATATGCTATGTAGGGCAGGAGAGGTGGATTGTAGGGGAGGGAGGATCAGGATGGTTAGGGAAGATAGTCGGTTATGGATGGATAGGTGGTAAGGGATAGATAGGATAGATAGGTGGGATAGGCGGGTTACGAGCATATGCTATGTATGGTATAAGGGACGGATTGGAGGGGAGGTGGGATCAGGATGGTTAGGGAGGATAGTCGGTTAGGGATGGATAGGTGGTAAGGGATAGATAGGATAGATAGGTGGGATAGGCGGGTTAGGAAGCATATGCTATGTAGGGTAGGGGAGGCGGATTGTAGGGGAGGGCGGATCAGGATGGTTAGGGAGGATAGTCGGTTACGGATGGATAGGTGGTAAGGGATAGATAGGATAGATAGGTGGGATAGACGGGTTAGGAAGCATATGCTATGAAGGGCAGGAGAGGCGGATTGTAGGGGAGGGAGGATCAGGATGGTTAGGGAGGATAGTCGGTTAGGGATGGATAGGTGGTAAGGGATAGATAGGATAGATAGGTGGGATAGGCGGGTTAGGAAGCATAATTATGCTATGTAGGGTAGGGGAGGCGGATTGTAGGGGAGGGAGGATCATGATGGTTAGGGAGGATAGTCGGTTAGGGATGGATAGGTGGTAAGGGATATATAGGATAGATAGGTGGGATAGGCGGGTTAGGAAGCATATATGCTATGTAGGGTAGGGGAGGCGGATTGTAGGGGAGGGCGGATCAGGATTGTTAGGGAGGATAGTCGGTTACGGATGGATAGGTGGTAAGGGATATATAGGATAGATAGGTGGGATAGACGGGTTAGGAAGCATATGCTATGTAGGGCAGGAGAGGCGGGTTGTAGGGGAGGGAGGATCAGGATGGTTAGGGAGAATAGTCGGTTAGGAATGGATACGTGGTAAGGGATAGGTAGGATAGATAGGTGGGATAGGCGAGTCAGGAAGCATATGCTATGTAGGGCAAGAGAGGCGGATTGTAGTGGAGGGAGGATCATGATGGTTAGGGAGGATAGTCGGTTAAGGATGGATAGGTGGTCAGGGATAGATAGGATATATAGGTGGGATAGGCGGTTTAGGAAGCATGTGCTATGTAGGGTAGGGGAGGCACATTGTAGGGGAGGGAGGATTATAATTAGAATAATAGGATAGATAGGTGGGATAGGCGAGTCAGGAAGCATATGCTATGTAGGGCAAGAGAGGCGGATTGTAGTGGAGGGAGGATCATGATGGTTAGGGAGGATAGTCGGTTAAGGATGGATAGGTGGTCAGGGATAGATTGGATAGATAGGTGGGATAAGCGGGTTAGGAAGCATATGCTATGTAGGGTAGGGGAGGCAAATTGTAGAGGAGGGCGGATCAGGGTGGTTAGGGAGGATAGTCGGTTAGGGATGGATAGGTGGTAAGGGATAGATAGGATAGATAGGTGGGATAGGCGGGTTATGAAGCATATACTATAGGGTAGGGGAGGTGGATTGTAGGGGAGGGAGGATCAGGATGGTTAGGGAGGATAGTCGGTTAAGGATGGATAGGTGGTCAGGGATAGATAGGATAGATAGGTGGGATAGGCGAGTCAGGAAGCATATGCTATGTAGGGCAGGAGAGGCGGATTGTAGGGAGGGAAGATCAGGGTGGTTAGGGAGGATAGTCGGATAGGGATGGATAGGTGGTAAGGGATAGATAGGATAGATAGGTGGGATAGGCGGGTTAGGAAGCATATGCTATGTAGGGTAGGGGATGCGGATTGTAGGGGAGGGAGAATCATGATGGTTAGGGAGGATAGTCGGTTAGGGATGGATAGGTGGTAAGGGATAGATATGATACATAAGTGGGATAGGCGGGTTAGGAAGCATATGCTATGTAGGGTATGAGGGACGGATTGTAGGAGAGGTGGGTTCAGGATGGTTAGGGAGGATAGTCGGTTAGGGATGGATAGGTGATAAGGGGTAGATAGGATAGATAGGTGGGATAGGCGGGTTAGGAAGCATATATGCTATGTAGGGTAGGGGAGGCGGATTGTAGGGGAGGGCGGATCAGGATGGTTAGGGATAGTCGGTTACGGATGGATAGGTGGTAAGGGATAGATAGGTGGGATAGACGGGTTAGGAAGTATATCCTATGTAGGGCAGCAGATGCGGATTGTAGGGGAGGGAGAATCAGGATGGTTAGGGAGGATAGTCGGTTAGGGATGGATAGGTAGGATAGATAGGTGGGATAGGCGGGTTAGGAAGCATATGCTATGTAGGGTAGGGGATGCGGATTGTAGGGGAGGGAGAATCATGATGGTTAGGGAGGATAGTCGGTTAGGGATGGATAGGTGGTAAGGAATAGATAGGATAAATAGGTTCGATAGGCGGGTTAGGAAGCATATGCTATGTAGGGTATGAGGGACCGATTGTAGGGGAGGTGGGCTCAGGATGGTTAGGGAGGATAGTCGGTTAGGGATGGATAGGTGGTAAGGGATAGATAGGATAGATAGGTGGGATAGGCGGGTTAGGAAGCATAAGTATGCTATGTAGAGTAGGGGAGGCGGATTGTAGGGGAGGGAGGATCATGATGGTTAGGGAGGATAGACGGTTAGGGATGGATAGGTGGTAAGGGATAGATATGATACATAAGTGGGATAGGCGGGTTAGTAAGCATATGCTATGTAGGGTATGAGGGACGGATTGTAGGAGAGGTGGGTTCAGGATGGTTAGGGAGGATAGTCGGTTAGGGATGGATAGGTGGTAAGGGATAGATAGGATGATAGGTGGGATAGGCGGGTTAGGAAGCATATATGCTATGTAGGATAGGGGAGGCGGATTGTAGGGGAGGGCGGATCAGGATGGTTAGGGAGGATAGTCGGTTACGGATGGATAGGTGGTAAGGGATAGATAGGATAGATAGGTGGGATAGACGGGTTAGGAAGTATATATATCCTACGTAGGGCAGCAGATGCGGATTGTAGGGGAGGGAGGATCAGGATGGTTAGGGAGGATAGTCGGTTAGGGATGGATAGGTGGTAAGGGATAGGTAGGATAGATAGGTGGGATAGTCGGGTTAGGGAGCATATGTTATGTATGGTATATTAGGGACGGATTGTAGGGGAGTTGGGATCAGGATGGTTAGGGAGGATAGTCGGTTAGGGATGGATAGGTGGTAAGGGACAGATAGGATAGATAGGTGGGATAGGCGGGTTATGAAGAATTTGCTATGTAGGGCAGGAGAGGTGGATTGTAGGGGAGGGTGGATCAGGATGGTTAGGGAAGATAGTCGGTTATGGATGAATAGGTGGTAAGGGATAGATAGGATAGATAGGTGGGATAGGCGGGTTAGGAAGCATACTTATGCTATGTAGGGTAGGGGAGGCGGATTGTAGGGGAGGGAGGATCATGATGGTTAGGGAGGATAGACTGTTAGGGATGGATAGGTGGTAAGGGATATATATGATACATAGGTGGGATAGGCGGGTTAGGAATCATATGCTATGTAGGGTATGAGGGACGGATTGTAGGGGACGTGGGTTCGGGATGGTTAGGGAGGATAGTCGGTTAGGGATGGATAAGTGGTAAGGGATAGATAGGTGGGATAGGCGAGTCAGGAAGCATATGCTATGTAGGGCAGGAGAGGCGGATTGTAGTGGAGGGAGGATCAGGATGGTTAGGGAGAATAGTCGGTTAGGGATGGATAGATGGTAAAGGATAGATAGGATAGATAGGTGGGATAGGCGGGTTAGGAAGCATACTTATGCTATGTAGGGTAGGGGAGGCGGACTGTAAGGGAGGGAGGATCATGATGGTTAGGGAGGATAGACTGTTAGGGATGGATAGGTGGTAAGGGATATATATGATACATAGGTGGGATAGGCGGGATAGGAATCATATGCTATGTAGGGTATGAGGGACGGATTGTAGGGGACGTGGGTTTAGGATGGTTAGGGAGGATAGTCGGTTAGGGATGGATAGGTGGTAAGGGATAGATAGGATAGGTAGGTGGGATAGGCGGGTTATGAAGCATATGCTATGTAGGGCAGGAGAGGTGGATTGTAGGGGAGGGAGGATCAGGATGGTTAGGGAAGATAGTCGGTTATGGATGGATAGGTGGTAAGGGATAGATAGGATAGATAGGTGGGATAGGCGGGTTACGAGCATATGCTATGTATGGTATAAGGGACGGATTGGAGGGGAGGTGGGATCAGGATGGTTAGGGAGGATAGTCGGTTAGGGATGGATAGGTGGTAAGAGATAGATAGGATAGATAGGTGGGATAGGCGGGTTAGGAAGCATATGCTATGCAGGGTAGGGGAGGCGGATTGTAGGGGAGGGCGGATCAGGATGGTTAGGGAGGATAGTCGGTTACGGATGGATAGGTGGTAAGGGATAGATAGGATAGATAGGTGGGATAGACGGGTTAGGAAGCATATGCTATGAAGAGCAGGAGAGGCGGATTGTAGGGGAGGGAGGATCAGGATGGTTAGGGAGGATAGTCGGTTGGGGATGGATAAGTGGTAAGGGATAGATAGGATATATAGGTGGGATAGGCGGGTTAGGAAGCATATGCTATATAGGGTAGGGGAGGCACATTGTAGGGGAGGGAGGATTATTAGGATGGTTAGGGAGGATAGTCGGTTAAGGATGGATAGGTGGTCAGGGATAGATTGGATAGATAGATGGGATAAGCGGGTTAGTAAACATATGCTATGTAGGGTAGGGGAGGCAAATTGTAGAGGAGGGCGGATCAGGATGGTTAGGGAGGATAGTCGGTTAGGGATGGATAGGTGGTAAGGGATAGGTAGGATAGATAGGTGGGATATGCGGGTTAGGGAGCATATGCTATGTATGGTATAAGGGACGGATTGTAGGGGAGGTGGGATCAGGATGGTTAGGGAGGATAGACTGTTAGGGATGGATAAGTGGTAAGGGATAGATAGGATAGATAGGTGGGATAGGCGAGTCAGGAAGCATATGCTATGTAGGGCAGGAGAGGCGGATTGTAGGGAGGGAGGATCAGAGTGGTTAGGGAGGATAGTCGGTTAGGGATGGATAGATGGTAAAGGATAGATAGGATAGATAGGTGGGATAGGCGGGTTAGGATGCATATGCTATGTAGGGTAGGGGATGCGGATTGTAGGGGAGGGAGGATCATGATGGTTAGGGAGGATAGTCGGTTAGGGATGGATAGGTGGTAAGGGATAGATAGGATAAATAGGTGGGATAGGCGGGTTAGGAAGCATATGCTATGTAGGGTATGAGGGACCGATTGTAGGGGAGGTGGGATCAGGATGGTTAGGGAGGATAGTCGGTTAGGGATGGATAGGTGGTAAGGGATAGATAAGATAGATAGGTGGGATAGACGAGTTAGGGAGCATATGCTATGTATGGTATAAGGGACGGATTGAAGGGGAGGTGGGATCAGGATGGTTAGGGAGGAAAGTCGGTTAGGGATGGATAGGTGGTAAGGGATAGATAAGATAGATAGGTGGGATAGGTGGGATAGGAAGCATAATTATGCTATGTAGGGTAGGGGTGGATTTTAGGGGAGGGAGGATCATGATGGTTAGGGAGGATAGTCGGTTAGGGATGGATAGGTGGTAAGGGATAGATAGGATAAATAGGTGGGATAGGCGGGTTAGGAAGCATAATGCTATGTAGGGTATGAGGGACCGATTGTAGGGGAGGTGGGATCAGAATGGTTAGGGAGGATAGTCGGTTAGGGATGGATAGGTGGTAAGGGAAAGATAGGATAGATAGGTGGGATAGGCGGGTTAGGAAGCATATATGCTATGTAGGGTAGGGTAGGCGGTTTGTATGGGAGGGCGGATCAGGATGGTTGGGGAGGATAGTCGGTTACGGATGGATAGGTGGTAATGGATAGATAGGATAGATAGGTGGGATAGACGGGTTAGGAAGTATATCCTATGTAGTGCAGAAGATGCGGATTGTAGGGGAGGGAGGATCAGGATGGTTAGGGAGGATAGTCGGTTAGGGAGGATAGTCGGTTAGGGATGGATAAGTGGTAAGGGATAGATAGGTGGGATAGGCGAGTCAGGAAGCATATGCTATGTAGGGCAGGAGAGGCGGATTGTAGTGGAGGGAGGATCAGGATGGTTAGGGAGAATAGTCGGTTAGGGATGGATAGGTGGTAAGGGATAGATATGATAGATAGGTGGGATAGGCGGTTAGGAAGCATAATTATGCTATGTAGGGTAGGGAAGGCGGATTGTAGGGGAGGGCGGATTAGGATTGTTAGGGAGGATAGTCGGTTACGGATGGATAGGTGGTATGGGATAGATAGGATAGATAGGTGGGATAGACGGGTTTGGAAGCATATGCTATGTAGGGCAGGAGAGGCGGGTTGTAAGGGAGGGAGGATCATGATGGTTAGGGAGTATAGACTGTTAGGGATGGATAGGTGGTAAGGGATATATATGATACATATGTGGAATAGGTGGGTTAGGAAGCATATGCTATGTAGGGTATGAGGGACGTATTGTAGGGGACGTGGGTTCAGGATGGTTAGGGAAGATAGTCGGTTATGGATGGATAGGTGGTGAGGGATAGATAGGATAGATAGGTGGGATAGGCGGGTTACGAAGCATATGCTATGTAGGGTAGGGGATGCGGATTGTACGGGAGGGCGGATCAGGATGGTTAGGGAGGATAGTCGGTTAGGGATGGATAAGTGGTAAGGGATAGATAGGATAGATAGGTGGGATATGCGGGTTAGGAAGCATAATGCTATGTAGGGTAGGGGATGCGGATTGTAGAAATGTATTGGAGTTATGGATTATTATGACAAATTGTGGTATGTTTTAAAACATTTTGGCATAAAATGTATTACGTCACAGGCGTGTTTGAATAATGTTTCATCTCGACAAAGTGCTACGTCATTTGTTGGGGCAAGTGGTCCGAAGGGGTATGAG
>CM069448.1:72599871-72712371 GCA_035610835.1 Ophiura sarsii
CGTGTTTCATATCACTATAGGAATAAAGTTTATATCAGCGCAGCTCGTATAGTAATTTATTTGACTTTCACTAAAATGTCGTTTATCTTATCCCAATAAGCACGACATAACAGTCAATTTTGTGCTGTTTTAAGAAGTATGCTTCCATTTTGTACATGGATGATTTCTTTCAAATATGTTACACAAATTTGATTCAGTTTGCCCATTATTAGATAGGCCGCGCATCAACAAAACACTAAACTGTGTATGAAAGGTGATTTATATTCTTTGCGGGGTTATTTGTGGGTTTTAGCGGGCTCAAGTCAACTATTTCAGTTGAATACAAAATAATACATAACGAATAATGAATTATTTTTTAGGTGTTAAATGGCATACTTGATGAAAATTTAAAAAGAAAACGGAATGGCACTGCGAATTTAAGTTTAGTCCTGAAAAGTGAGTTAAAAGTTTACAAACCGTTTCATCTAAAAAATGAGTAAAACCACAATCATGATGGAATTAAAACAGTGATCAACATATGGTCCCTGTCATAATTCCTTGGACATAATTCAAGCTATTTCACGCGAGCGTATTTTGTTGTTGTTCGCGGAGCTGCATCGAAATGTATGAAATGCGCGAACAAGTATGCATGCATGCGCGTGTCGATTTCACAATTGACCAATGAGGACGCGTGATAATTTGGAAAGCGCCCGCTACGCACTACCGGGATTACGCACGTACGCTAATACGCATGTACGCACACACGCACGTATTAGTGGAATTATGTCCAAGGTATTATGACAGAGACTATAGCTGATGCACCAGCTATATTATGCCATGTTTTTATTGCACTTTTTAACCATGATCATTGGGCCTGCAACTCGAAGTTTAAATCCTTCAATGCGGCATGCGGCTCATCAAATAGCGAACGCGTTTATGCACAGCGCGGCAACAAATTATTTAGTGCGCTTAAATGTGCGTAGAGAAATACACTCCGTAGCTGCGTGACGAAAATTCCACAATAACAAAAATACAAAAAATACGCGGTGGATCACTGCGTACTTGTTTTTTATACGCGAGTTTCCCTTCTAGCCCCTTACGCGGACGGGGCTTACCCGTAAGCTGTAGGATTTCTATGTATCGTTTCAGAAAATATTTCATTTGTTAATAACATTATGGGTTTGAAAATTTGAGTGGATATAGAAATAACCGTTATGCCGTTTTTTATTAAGTCCTTGGATGTGAAAATGTGAGTGTACGTATATTACAAATAATACCAGTTTTGTCGTTTTTTCAAAGAACAAGGTTGAAAATTTGAGGGGACAGATAAAAAACCGTTTTGCCATTTTATCAAGAACATGGAGTTGAATATTTGAGTGGATATCAAAAATACGTTTTGCCGTTTTTTTCAAGAATAAGGGTTTGAAAATTTGAGTGAATATAGAAATAACCGTTATGCCGTTTTTAACAAGTCCTTGGATGTGAAAATGTGAGTGTAGATATAGAAATAACCGTTTCGTCGTTTTCATCAAGAACATGGATGTGAAAATGTGAGTGTATATAAAAAAAACCGTTTTGCCGTTTTTTCAAAGAACAGGGTTGAAAATTTGAGGGGATATAAAAAAAACCCGTTTTGCTGTTTTTTTTAAAGAACAAGGGTGAAATTAAGTAGACAGACAAAACCCGTTTTTGATAAAGTACATGGGTTTGAAAATTTGAGTGGATATAGAAATAACCGTTATGCCGTTTTTATCAAGTCCTTGGATGTGAAAATGTGAGTGTATATTACAAATAATACCAGTTTTGCCGTTTTTTCAAAGAACAAGGTTGAAAATTTGAGGGGATATAAAAAAACCGTTTTGCCGGTTTTTTCAAGAACAAGGGTGAAATTGAGTAGACAGCCAAACCCCGTTTTGCCGTTTTTATAAAATACATGGGTTTGAAAATTTGAGCGGAAATAGAAATAACCGTTTTGCCGTTTTTATCAAGTCATTGGATGTGAAAATGTGAGTGTATATTACAAATAATACCAGTTTTGTCGTTTTTTCAAAGAACAAGGTTGAAAATTTTTAGGGGATATAAAAAAACCCGTTTTGCCGGTTTTTTCAAGAACAAGGGTGAAATTAAGTAGACAGACAAAACCCGTTTTGCCGTTTTTATAAAGTAGGCCTACATGGTTTGAAAATTTGAGTGGATATAGAAATAACCGTTTCGTCGTTTTCATCAAGAACATGGATGTGAAAATGTGAGTGTATATAAAAAAAACCGTTTTGCCGTTTTTTCAAAGAACAGGGTTGAAAATTTGAGGGGATATAAAAAACCCGTTTTGCCGTTTTTTTAAAGAACAAGGGTGATATTAAGTAGACAGACAAAACCCGTTTTGATAAAGTACATGGGTTTGAAAATTTGAGTGGATATAGAAATAACCGTTATGCCGTTTTTATCAAGTCCTTGGATGTGAAAATGTGAGTGTATATTACAAATAATACCAGTTTTGCCGTTTTTTCAAAGAACAAGGTTGAAAATTTGAGGGGATATAAAAAAACCGTTTTGCCGGTTTTTTCAAGAACAAGGGTGAAATTGAGTAGACAGCCAAACCCCGTTTTGCCGTTTTTATAAAATACATGGGTTTGAAAATTTGAGCGGAAATAGAAATAACCGTTTTGCCGTTTTTATCAAGAACATGAAGTTGAAAATTTGAGTGGATATCAAAAAAACCGTTTTGCCGTTTTTTCAAGAACAAGGGGGTGAAATTAAGTGGACAGATAAAAAACCGTTTTGCCGTTTTATCAAGAACATGGAGTTCAAAGTTTGAGTGGATATCAAAAAACCGTTTTGCCGTTTTTTTCAAAGAACAAAGTTGAAAATTTGAGTGGATATAAAAAAAACCGTTTTGCCGTTTTTTTCAAGAACAAGGGTAAAATTAAGTGAACAGATAAAAAGAACCGTTTTGCCGTTTTTATAAAGTAGGCCTACATGGTTTGAAAATTTGAGTGGATATAGAAATAACCGTTTCGTCGTTTTCATCAAGAACATGGATGTGAAAATGTGAGTGTATATAAAATAAACCGTTTTGCCGTTTTTTCAAAGAACAGGGTTGAAAATTTGAGGGGATATAAAAAACCCGTTTTGCCGTTTTTTTAAAGAACAAGGGTGAAATTAAGTAGACAGACAAAACCCGTTTTTGATAAAGTACATGGGTTTGAAAATTTGAGTGGATATAGAAATAACCGTTATGCCGTTTTTATCAAGTCCCTGGATGTGAAAATGTGAGTGTATATTACAAATAATACCAGTTTTGCCGTTTTTTCAAAGAACAAGGTTGAAAATTTGAGGGGATATAAAAAACCCGTTTTGCCGGTTTTTTCAAGAACAAGGGTGAAATTGAGTAGACAGACAAAACCCGTTTTGCCGTTTTTATAAAATACATGGGTTTGAACATTTGAGCGGAAATAGAAATAACCGTTTTGCCGTTTTTATCAAGAACATGGAGTTGAAAATTTGAGTGGATATAAAAAAAACCGTTTTGCCGTTTTTTTCAAGAACAAGGGTGAAATTGAGTGGACAGATAAAAAAAACCGTTTTGCCGTTTTATCAAGAACGTGGAGTTCAAAATTTGAGTGGATATCAAAAATATATCGTTTTTTTCTTCAAAGAACAAAGTTGAAAATTTGAGTGAATATAAAAAAACACGTTTTGCCGTTTTTTTCAAGAACAAGGGTAAAATTAAGTGAACAGATAAAAAGAACCGTTTTGCCGTTTTTATAAAGTAGGCCTACATGGTTTGAAAATTTGAGTGGATATAGAAATAACCGTTTCGTCGTTTTCATCAAGAACATGAATGTGAAAATGTGAGTGTATATAAAAACCCGTTTTGCCGTTTTTTCAAAGAACCTGGTTCAAAATGTGAGTGGATATACAAAGAAACCCGTTTTGCCGGGTTTTTCAAGAACAAGGGTGAAATTAAGTAGACAGACAAAACCCGTTTTGCCGTTTAGAAAAAGTACATGGGTTTGACAATTTGAGTGGATATCGAAATAACCGTTTTCGTCGTTTTTATTAAGAACATGGATGTGAAAATGTGAGTGTATATAAAAAAACACCGTTTTGCCGTTTTTTCAAAGAACAAGGTTGAAAATTTGAGGGGATATAAAAAAAACCGTTTCGCCGGGTTTTTTCAAGAACAAGGATGAAATCAAGCAGACAGACAAAACCCGTTTTGCCGTTTTATCAAGAACGTGGAGTTCAAAATTTGAGTGGATATCAAAAAACCCGTTTTGCCGTTTTTTCAAAGAACAAAGTTGAAAATTTGAGTGGATATAAAAAAAACCGTTTTGCCTTTTTTTTCAAAACAAGGGTGAAATTAAGTGGACAGATAAAAAAATAACACGTTTAGCCGTTTTGATAAATAACATGGAGTTGAAAATTTGAGTGGATATAAAAAACCCGTTATGCCGGGTTTTTTTCAAGAACAAGGGTGAAATTAAAGGTAGATGACCCGATCACATTTCCAATTTTCAACTTGAAGTTTTCTATTCTACATGAAAGGTCATCCTTAAAAATGTCGTGTTCCAAAGTTTGAGTTGCATAGCTCTAATGGTTCTTATTTTAGACGCACAAGATGCTGTGAACTGTACCCATTGAGTTGTACACAAACTATATCGGTGGTATACCACCATTTGCGGTAATTCGACGTTATTTCATCGATTTCTCCGTAATTATACCGATTTAGGCCATCAAATTTCAGTATGATGATGAGAAAAATACGAGCTTTCATATGATATGAAAATCTCCGTATGTTTGAAATAATTCTGTGTTACGAAAATGTGATCGGGTCATCTACCTTTAAGTGGACAGATAAAAAAAAAACGTTTTGCCGTTTTTATAAAGTACATGGGTTTGAAAATTTGAGTGGATATAAAAATAACCGTTTTGCAGTTTTTATCAAGAACATGGGTGAAAATTTGAGTGGATCGACGAAAAAAACCGTTTTGCCGTTTTTATCAAAACCATGGGTGAAATTGAATGGATATAAATTAAACTTTTCCCTATTTATCAAAGCATGGGTGAAATTAAATGGATACAAAAACCGTTATGCCGTTTTTATCAAGAACATGGAGTTGAAAATAGAAATAACCGTTTTGCACTTGTTAACAAGAACAAAATCAATCATGGAGATGAACATTTTAGTGCAGATAGATATAACCGTTTTGCCGTTTTTATCAAGAACATGGATGTGAAGTTTTGAGTAGATATAAAAAACGTTTCGCCATTTTTATCAAAGCCAGGGTGAACATTTTAGCGGAAACAGAAATAACCGTTTTGCCGTTTTTATCAAAGCAAGGGTGAACATTTTAGTGGAAACAGAAATAACCGTTTTGCCGTTTTTTATCTAGAACAAGGGTGAAAATTTTGAAAATTTGAGTGGATATAGAAATAACCGTTTTTACCGTTTTCTGAAAATGATTCATAGACAATTTAATAACCGTTTTGCCTTTTTTTCAATTTGTAGAATATCAAAATTAACCGTTTTGAAAATTTAAAGAATAGAAAAAAATGGTGAAATTGAATGAATATAAAATAATCGTTTTACCGTTTTTATCAAAGCCAGGGTGAACATTTTATTGGAAACTGAAATAAACGTTTTGCCGTTTTTATCAAGAACAAGTGTGAAACTTTTGAAACTTTGAGTGGATATCAAAATAACCATAACCGTTTTGGCTTTTTTAAATCTGTAGAATATCAAATTTACCGTTTTAAAAATTTAAAGAATAGAACAAAATTGGAATGGAATCGTAAATGTATAAAAATCAACCTAATTTCATTTATTATGGAATATATACAGGCCTATTATAGTCGTCGCCAATCAACATGCAATGGTTTATTGTGAAATCATATCCAAAAATCAAATCGGGACACATTTTATGGTGTCCGTCATTTTCTAGGCTAAATTGCCGGAACTTTTTTCTCCATCAAATATGTTGCAGTATGACCGGCTAGCTATACAGGGTGTATCAAAAAAATTAGGACACTTTTTGATGATGGTTTAAATCCTTGGTAAATCACTGAAGCATGACCAATTTTTATTTAAATGTAAAGTACAACCGATAAAGATAAAATCCTGAAGAAATGAGAAAATTCCATCATTAATTAAGGAAATTGTGACCTATTAGGCAAGGCAATCTATTTTGTAGTATGTACAATGGTCATTCACACAGTAACAGTAGAGTAACATGAACGCGCACACTATTTATGCCAATATCATGGTAATGAACCATCTACAGTGGGTTCGAGAACTTTTTTGATTTGCACAGAATATGCATGCATCTGATTTGTGGATTATTTAGCCAGTATTGATTTGTGCCAGAATTAAATGGATTACCAAACTAATCTTTGCCATTGACTGATAGATTATTTTCTATGTTTATAATTATTGTAACGTATTGAAACGTAAACCATGTTATTTACTGGTCTATACATGTAAATCCCATTGTACAAACCAGTAAATGACATGGTTTACGCAAATTATGCTAGTTTTCTTATTTTTAATCGGATTGATCTCATATTTTCGGGATATCATAATAATTAATTGGGCTTTACATTGAGACTAAATTGGTCATGGTCCAATGATTATAACAAGTATTACACCGCCATGAAAAAGTGTCCTAATTTTTTTGATACGCCCTGTACAGACTTTATACATAGCTCAAAATGTGAAATCTTATCAAAAAAATCAAATCGGGATACATTTTATGGTGTCCGTCATTTTTTAGGCTAAATTGCCGGAACTTTTTTCTCCATCAAATATGTTTATTTATTTATTTATTTATTTATTCATGGTATACAAATGCCAGCAAAACAGTGTAGCTGATAACAATGGCTTACAAGTTACATATCATACATAGTAAAAATATAGAAAAAATATATATATACATAATATTATAAACAGCTAACTTTGATTTAAAAGACGAATGACATATGGAATAGTTGAGTTGTAATATCTGCCAGTTCTTGTTTTGGGCTCCTGATATTTTTTCTGGCTCCTGAGGGAAAGTCTGTGTAGCTTGCGGTTTGACCGGTTAGCTACACAGACTTTATACGTAGCTCAAAATGTAAAATTAAATCCAAAAAATCAAACCGGGACACATTTTATGGTGCCGTTCATTTTTTCGGCTAAATTGCTGGCATTTTTTTTCTGCGTCAAATGTGTTGCAGTATGACCGGCTAGCTACACAGACTTACGTAGCTCAAAATGTGAAATCATATCCAAAAAATCAAATCAGGACACATTTTATTGTGTCCGTCATTTTTTAGGCTAAATTGCCGGGGGTTTTTCTTCTCCCCGTCAAATGTGTTGCAGTATGACCGGCTAGCTACACAGACTTCATATGTAGCTCAAAATGTGAAATCATATCCAAAAAATCAAATCGGGACACATTTTATTGTGTCCGTCATTTTTTAGGCTAAATTGCCGGGTTTTTTCTTCTCCCCGTCAAATGTGTTGCAGTATGACCGGCTAGCTACACAGACTTTATCCGTAGCTCAAAATGTGTAATCATATCCAAAAAATCAAATCGGGACACATTTTATGGTGTCCGTTATTTTTTAGGCTAAATTGCCGGATTTTTTTCCCGGCGTCAAATGTGTTGCAGTTTGACCCGTTAGCTACACAGACTTAATACGTAGCTCAAAAAGTGAAATCGTATCCAAAAAGTCAAATCAGGACACATTTTATGGTGTCCGTCATTGTTTAGGCTAAATTGCCGGATTTTTTTTTCTCCATCAAATGTGTTGCAGTATGACCGGCTAGCTACACAGACTTTATATGTAGCTCAAATTGTGAAATCATATCCAAAAATCAAATCGGGACACATTTCATGGTGTCCGCCATTTTTTAGGCTAAATTGCCGGAATGATTTTTTCTCCCAGTCAAATGTGTTGCTGTTTGACCCGTTAGCTACACAGACTTTATACGTAGCTCAAAAAGTGAAATCATATCCAAAAAATCAAATCGGGACACATTTTATGGTGTCCGTCATTTTTAAGGCTAAATTACCGGATTTTTTTTTCTCCGTCAAATGTGTTGCAGTATGAGCGGCTAGCCTCACAGACTTTATACGTAGCTCAAAATGTGAAATCATATCCAAAAAATCAAATCGGGACACATTTCATGGTGTCCGCCATTTTTTAGGCTAAATTGCCGGAATGTTTTTTTCTCCGTCAAATGTGTTGCGGTTTGACCCGTTAGCTACACAGACTTTATACGCAGCTCAAAATGTGAAATCATGTCCAAAAAATCAAATCGGGACACATGTTATGGTGTCTGTCATTTTTAGGCTAAATTGTCAGATTTTTTTCTTCTCGGTCAAATATGTTGCGGTTTGACCGGTTAGGTACACAGACTTCATACGTAGCTAAAAAAATCCCAAAAATTCAAATCGGGACACATTTTAAAGTGTCCGTTCACTTTTTAGGCTAAATTGCTGGAATTTTTTTCTGCGTCAAATATGTTGCAGTTTTACCCGTCCCTTATGAAAATCGCAATCAATTCTGCAACCTTGCGCAAGGTTAAATTTGGAAAAATACAACCTTGCGCAACCAGTTTGGTTCTTCTGAGAAGGTTGCGCAACCTTGCAGCAATCATCCACAACCTTGCGCAACTTTGCGACAAACTTGTGCAACATTGCGCAACCTTGCGACAACCTTGTGCAACCTGGTACCACCTTGCTGCAATCACATGGTGATTGCATTTTCGTAAAAGGTTAGCTACACAGACTTTATAACTGTCCATGTGAATAGACAATCCTCTCGCTCTCGACTTTCTCGTACTATGTTTATCAGCCTGCTTCTCTCTGGTGATATTGAGATTAACCCAGGACCACCTGGCTCTGTAACTGTATCAAATTCAACCAACCTTTCCCATTTAGTCTCTGAAAAATGTGATACTGCTAGTATTAAATTAGACAATTCTCAGAATTCAACTCCTCAATCTACTGCATATCTGTGCGGAGCATGTAAGGAACCAGTAACCTGGGATGACAAGGGTATCATGTGTGAGGAATGTGAGACATGGTACCACATAGACTGCCAAAATGTTAGCGAAACATCCTACGAGCGACTTGGAAATTCTAATGTCGTGTGGACGTGCCTTGTGTGTGATGCTCCCAACTTCAGTTGTACCCTTTTTGATCTGCATGATATTGAGTCAGAAAACAGATTCAGTGTTCTTAGTCATTCTAGCGCCAGTGATGAAAGTTTTGATTCAGTTAACTCGCACAAAGATTTAGGTCATCCTAAAGCGGCATCTTCACCTGTGAAGCCAAACCCTAAACGTTCTTCAGGGCCACGACCATTGAGGATCTTAAATGTTAACTGTCAGTCGCTGAAAAACAAAAAGGGCCCCCTTTTTAACATCTTAGACAGCACCAAACCAGATATTATCATTCTCACTGAGACATGGTTTAACCGCAACATTTGTAACGCTGAGTACTTTAGCTCCCAGTACACCATCCATAGACGTGACAGAAATGCCATTACTGATGGTGGCGGTGTGATTGTTGCTGTGAACAGTGATTTCATCAGCACTCGTGAGGAGTCACTTGATACTGAATCTTCTGAAGCTGTTTGGGTAAAAATAAAAATTGTGGGCTGTAAGACTTTATATGTTGGCGGCTGCTATCGAGCTAAACAAAATGATGAAGTTGCAATTGAAGATCTTGACATAGCACTGAGAAAAATTTCCAGCAGAACAAATAATATCGTCCTGGCGGGTGGTGACTTCAACTTCCCAGGCTGGGATTGGAAAACAAAGTCGTTGAAACCTAAGACAAATTATCCAAATCTACACATTAAATTTGGTGATATTTTGGATGACAATGGTATTACCCAGATTGTAGAGGAGCCAACAAGACTTGAGAACACGCTCGACCTCATCTTGACCAACAGACCAAATCAAATAAATCGCACCAATGTTTTTCCTGGTATTAGTGACCATGAAGCGGTTTTCACTGAGCTTGATGTCAAACCAGCTCGCAGGAAACAAATCCGTCGCAAAGTACCTCTGTATAAGAAAGCAGGATGGACTAGCCTTCGTCACCATACTGAACAGCTGGCAAAGCAAATTGCAGACGAGGAGAAAACATCAACTGTCGATGAACTCTGGACCCTCCTTAAAGAAGGTTTACTTGATGGAATTAAATTGTATATTCCCCACAAAACCACAAAAACAAGAGATTCTCAACCATGGATTGACTTGGAACTGAGGAGGAAAATCAGGAGGCGAAACAAGGCCTTTAAAGCCAGCAAAAAACATGGTAAACTGAAGGACGAAGTCAAGTTTCAGACACTCAAAAAAGAAGTTCAGAGGGACCTGCGACGCGGTTATTGGAAGTATGTGGAAGGTATAATTACTCCCCAAGACGATGATGTTACTACTTATGGCAGTATGAAGCGTTTCTGGACATTCATAAAACATCGTAAGGCTGATTACAACGGGGTTGCTGCTCTTCGTGTTGATGGTAGACTAATAAATGATCCCAAACAAAAGGCAACGGCACTAAATAATCAGTTCAAATCAGTCTTCACCCACGAAACTAGTTTCCATGGAAAACCACCAGGCCGTAAAACTCCATCAATGCCTGATATCAACATCACCACTGGAGGTGTATTAAAGCTCCTCCGTAATCTTAAACCTGGCAAGGCAGCTGGGCCAGACAACATCAGCCCTAGAGTGTTGAAAGAACTTTGTGACGTCATTGCTTCTCCTCTGACTACAATATTCAGAAAGTCCCTGAGCGAGGGAGTTGTACCGAAAGACTGGAAACATTCCAATGTCACTCCTATCTTCAAGAAGGGCCAGAAATACAACCCGGCAAACTATCGTCCCATCAGCCTTACCTGCATTGCATCAAAAATGATGGAGCATATCATGTGTAGCAACATCATGACACATGCCAGCATCCACAACATCCTCTACAAACTCCAACATGGCTTCAGAAATAAAAGATCTTGTGAGACCCAGCTGTTAGAATTTGCCCATGATATTGTAACAAACATGCAGGATGGTTATCAAACTGATGTGTGTGTGCTTGACTTCTGTAAAGCCTTCGATAAGGTGGGTCACCAGAGACTTGTTGAAAAATTGCTGTGGTATGGCATCGATGGTCCGGCGAATAAATGGATCAAAGATTTCCTTAACAAAAGAACCCAGGCCGTGGTCATTGATGGGGTGTCTTCTAGCAGTGTTCCAGTGGTTTCAGGTGTGCCACAGGGCTCAGTTCTAGGCCCCTGCCTCTTCTTGTTCTACATAAACGACATTGCCGAAAACCTAACATCCACCACACGCCTCTTTGCCGACGACACAATGATATACATAGCTGTAAAGGGAGAAGGTGATGCTGAAAAACTCCAAAAAGACCTGGACACCCTTTCTCGTTGGGAAGAGACATGGATGATGGAGTTCCACCCTGAGAAGTGCGAAGTCATTAACATCACTCGCAAACATAGCATCACTCATCACCCATATACTCTCCATGGTCATCAGCTCAAGCATGTCAACCAAACAAAATACCTTGGTGTCACAATCAATGGGGACCTCAGGTGGAATAAACACATAGACAACATCTAAGCTAAAGCAAATAATTCATTAAACTTCCTTCGCCGTAACATAAATGTGAGAGACCAAACCATAAAGGATAAAGCCTACAAATCACTCGTCCGGCCACTTCTGGAATACGGCAGCACAGTGTGGGATCCAGATTCAGCTGCTCAATCTGCAAAGCTTGAAAAGATCCAACGTCGGGCTGCAAGGTTCACACTAAATAAATACCAGAGAACATCCAGTGTAGGAGCAATGTTGCAACAGCTTGCATGGCCAACCCTTGAGGAGAGACGCAGAACAGCGAGATTGGCTATGATGTATAAGATACAAAACAACCTCGTCGCAGTTGACATGTCCAAGTATCTGACTTCTAAAGATCACTCGTCACCAACCCGTTCAGAAAACTCCCAAGCCTTCATCATACCACACTCTGTTAGAGAATATCACAAGTCATCCTTCTTCCCAAAGACAGCTAGAGACTGGAACACGCTACCAGAAAACCTCATCCAGTCTAACTCCATCGAAGCATTCAAACAAGGACTCTCAAAACTAGAATAATTTATTCGTCGCTGTATGCATCAAAACCCACACACAAGTACCGAAGTCTTCAAAGTTGAAGTTGGTACTATTTTGGAAGAAGAAGAAGAAGAAGAAGAAGGTAGCTCAAAATGTGAAATCATCCAAAAAATCACATCGGGACACATTTTATGGTATTCATCATTTTTTAGGCTAATTCGATATCCCGGGGCCCATTTTGGGACCCGGGATTCCCGAAATGTCGCTAAACATTTGATTCTGAAATTATCCATCATTTCATTCATCAAAATAAAAATAATAAACAATAATAATAAGCTTATTTAAAAAAACCTCTCGGCTAAATCACGATTATTTAATGCACATTATTAATGTGAAGATTCGTTTGAAATGGATTTATTTTGTATTTAATCTGTGCATTATTTGTACTCTTTCGCTAAAATGTGATACTTCGCCGCGTATTTATTTTCGTAACTGATGTAAGCTCTAGTTTCGATAGATCTACCAAATCTATAATTTGGGTATCGGGTAAAGGCACAATGTTGGAAGGGAATCATTTTAGACCTGAAAATCCTCAGTTTTTATGTCCCACTCACCTTTTTGGAGACTCAAACTTGTCCTTAAATGTTCTCTTTTGAATTCATGACATTGCTATGAAACTAGAGCTAGCAAAAGTGTTCAGAAAAGTCGCATTGGATCTTTTTATTCATGATTAGCAAGCAAACAACAGTGGTATTAATACAAAATCATCTTCGTCGGCCATCTCATAAAACAATAATCACCTTGGTAATTTTGTTTTTCTGTGTAAGGCTACCGGATTGAATTTCATCCGAATTATAGATGCATATTGGTCAAGAAACAGGTGAGCACTCATTTTTAAGTTTAGAAATTGAGGTCATGTCACCAACCCACTCCTATGTATTCCATGGTTTTACCATAGATCCTCGATTACAGAGTACACTACATGTCAATGTATTGATGGTGTGTTGAGGTCACACTCCCTGCTGATTTCTAAATGTGTATACAAAACTGTTTTAAGTGAAGCTATTTATAGATAACTCAGTCAAAGCATAGATCGTTGGTGAGAGAATTGGGTAAAAAGTAACATTTTCTTTCTGATAACTTCAGAAATACCCCATCTTTTTCCCTCGTTCGACCAATATTCTGATGTGACAGAGGCATGTTTTTGCCATTTTTGCCACCAAATTCATGATTAGCCACAAAAAGAAGTACATTTTTAACACCAGAGTTAACGGTGACCTACCACATACCAACCACAAATCAAAGCTATATGCCCAGATTACTGGGTGAAAACGTGTATATGCGAGTAAACCTACTAAAGGGTTCAACAAAAGAAAGTATACCACTTTGTTTATGTCATTTTGAGTAATTTTTAATTTGTTGTTGACCAAACAGGCTAGATAGGCATTTAGATGAATCTTTTAGGCATAATTTTATACCAAATTTGCCCCCTAACAACAAAGATAAATCATGATTAGCACCATTTAAAGGAAAATATCCCATTTTCAAAAGTCGCATTTCTAATACACAGCACGAGAAGATTTGGTTAATCTGTCCATGTTCTACCCATCCATAACATTCCTTTACATTCAATTCCTTCACCCATGCATAAGTTTACATTTGAATTAGCCCGCGCATTGAGGGATATGCGCGGTGATCAGTACGGGATAAATACGGCATATGTATGTGTTAACAATTGGCCCTTTCTTCTCGTGCTGTGTATTGGAAATGCGACTTTTGAAAATGGGATATTTTCCTTTAAATGGTGCTAATCATGGTTTGTCTTTGTTGTTAGGGGACAAATTTGGTATCAAATTATGCCTAAAAGATTCATCTAAATGCCTATTTAGCGTGTTTGGACAAAAACAAAATGAAAGTTACTCAAAATGACATAAACAAAGTGGTATACTTTCTTTTGTTGAACCCTTTATGAGCAACCATATTAGAGAGGCCAACGAGAAACCGTAGAAGCTTGTCAACTGTAAGCTAAGCAGCTTATACGGTGCAAATTACATCACGCTAAAAAAACATTATTTTCGCGTAAATCACCTAAAATTACGACTCACCGGGTCTTGTTTATCACATCTAAATAGTGTAGATGACAAAATTAACTCCCGATGGCACATCTATCATGTGATTTGAACGGATAATATCGGACCGAATCCATCCAGATATTATAAAGTTAGAGAATATCCACAAGAAAAGGCATGCTGTAGATCGAGCGTAGGTGGCGCTACAGCAGCTTCCACGGTTTCGCTTCTTGGTCCTCACAAATGAAATTAAAGTCTGAACTCTTTAATTTGGTTTTGTATACAATGTAATTGAGTTCAAATGCAAAAAGATTCATCCATATACCTCTTCGGTTGAATAAACCAGTTGGGGATGTGGGGCCCTTCGTTCCAACTATCTTGGGCCCTATACAAGCAACATTGTTGTTGTTGGTATTTTATTATATCCTGTAATAGTTACAAGAAAAGAGACTTATCCATGTACCTCTTCGGTTGAATAAATCAGTAAGGGCATATGGGGCCTTTCGGGGCCCACTGTCTGGGACCCCATACCGGCACAAGTTGCTGTCATTGGTATTTTTGTATTCCTATTGTGTAATAGTTCCAATGCAAAAAGATTCATCCATGTACCCGTTTGGTTGAAAAATATAAGTTGGGGCATGTGGGGCCCTTTGGGACTACTGTCTGGGGCCCTATCATGTCGATAGGACCTCGATAAGATGAGATTAATGCAATAATAATATACTCAAATGACTCGGAGACTTGGTCAGTTCATGGTGTTATTCACAAGTGCCTTTTACAAAGGGCTGACTTCACTACATCCTTATTTTTTTTTTTTTAACATCAAGAAAACAGTGGAGCATTAAAATCACTTTTAATCACTCAAAATCACTTTTAAAGTCATTAAACAACAATTTTAATAGGGCATGCCCTTTCACGGTGTGATATGAAAATCAAACGGTTACTAGATTACTGGATCAGTGTCTTAAAAGTCAGTTGGCTGAAAAATGTGAAGCGAAGACTTGTCGACTGTAAAGCGAAGACTGGTTGACTGCGAAGCGAAGACTTGTTGAAAATCTGTTGGTATCACATTTCTGAAAATTCACACTGTTTAATTGCATAAGAAATAGGCATGTGTGGTGTAAGTGTGTATATTTACATGAAGTAAATTATGTTGCGTTTGTCATTGGTAAATATGTGGGAATCACAGATCCAATAAATGATCAAGTAGACCAATTTCATACTTGATATAAAAGCATTGTGCATCAAAATGCTTGAACCTAAAATTATGAGCATTATTGTGTCTCACCAAAAGGGAAAAAACATGTATACAACAAAAATATTTTGAGTTAAATGCACTGTTCTTGATTGAACTATGTGATGTATATAGTCTTGGAGATGCACTGGAGCTTTTCTCTCTCTCTTTGTGGTCTCCCTATTCTTGCATCAGGATCTGGAGGTGGAGGTCTTGCTGGAGGTATCTGTCTCACAGGTCAGGATCATCCATATGTCTCACAGGTTCCATATCTTGCAAATCTGGGTCTGCCGGTGGTGATGCTAGTTTGTTGTTGTCACCACGGAGGAGCTTGAAGAATGATGAGTTGCGAGTAATTGTTCTGTCACCATCTGTTGCTGTTATCATGGTACCCTTAATTGAAATGACTTTGTAGGGCATTTCATGGTACGGTGTCTGGTGAGTACTCATTGTACCGTCTCGTTTCAAGAGTGCAAAGCCTCCTATCTTGATTAGCTTCTTAGTAGGTCTATATCTCGAGCCTTTTTCTGCATTTTCTTTCATTTTGACTTTAGATTTCAGATCTTTACCTCGAATTGCTACGTCATTTTTGGCTTTGGGTGGCATTTCTGGCAACCGTGTACGGAATTTACGCCTAAATAGCGCATTAGCCGTTGCAATACTAATCGAGCTGTGCGGTGTGGCGCGAAAATTACGCAAATATTGGTTGAGCGCTTGTTTCCAGTTTGTTGCGCTGCAGTCGCAGTGCGGTATACCTTCTTAAGATTACGCCACTTCACCATTGGCTTTTGGCCAAAGTGGAGTGACTTTGCGGTGGTGAAAACCTATATATTTTGCAAGCTCAGCAAAATCCGCACTATTGAATGGAGGACCATTATCTGTTCGCACTATGCGCGGTGAACCGTACGCTGCAAATATCGTGTCTAGTTTAGGAATAATACACCTAGCAGATGTAGATCTTACAATTTCTACAACTGGGTATCTGCTGTAGTCATCGATGACTACACGGAGGTGTTCTCCAGTTGGGAGATCTTTAAAATAAATACTTATTTCCTCCCATGGCTGGTTAGGTAGTTTTGACATGTTAAGTGGTTCAAACACACTTTTCTCTACTGTTGACGCTTGACAAGGTATGCATTCAGACACATTCTGTTCTACCGGGCGATCAATTCCTGGAAACCAAACTTTTGTCCTGAGGAGCTGCTTGGTTTTCACAATACCTTGATGCCCTTCATGAGCAATATCAATTGCGCGTTGTCGCAGAGACTTTGGGATTATTATGCGCTGGCCTCGTAATAAAATGTCATGACTCTCGCTGACGCTTATTTCGGTGCGCACTTTGTATAAACTTTCAAAATCCTGCTTGTCAATTTCGTCAGTTTCATACCAATTGTTGTGTGTAATAGCCCATTTACAGAGCTTTAGTGTTTTGTCTGTCTTTGTTTCTGTTTCAATTTCTGAGAGTTGCATTGATTTGGGAATAACATTGTCTGTAATCATGGTAATCAGATTAATGAATTCCTCAGCTATCTTCTCTTCTCTGCTTGATGAACAAGTTGAACTCAACGGATGGCGTGACATAAAGTCTGCAGGGTTTTCTTTGCCTATAGCCACAAAGGTAGCATGTTGATGATGATGTAGAGTGTGTTTGTTACTTGTATGTGACTTTTCTCTGTCTTTTAGGCCTGGTTGGCTGACTGTGTTGTTTTGCTTGATATTGTCTTTGTTCGGGTCGTCGACTGACCGCATTGACCTTTGTATCATATCTGTTTAGGTGTGCCACTGGCTCTGTTGTGGCTACATGCACTCTTACGCAATTAACTGCTTTAGGGCCTATCTACTGTTATATCACTTGTATTGAGCAATTTTGTTTTCATTTTAGGGTCTCGTACCCCTAATGCTATGCGTGTTATTATCATAGATTCCTTCGCACGTTTCCGCAAGGGTTCGCAGCGCAGTAATGAACGCTTCTATGGTGTCCCCTTCTCTTTGGCAACGATGACGTTCATAATGGACATTTTTATTGCCTTTGCAAAAAGATTTGAATTGCTCTTTAATTGGGTCAAACTTCTTGCCATCTCCAGCGGTAGCCCACTGAAAAGTGTTATACAAGTCCGAGAGTATTACCGAGAGTAGCGTGGCAACGCCTGTTGCGATTTCAAAATTATCATAATTCTGACAGAATTTAATCCAGTTACGCTCTAAGTTGCCCGACGATATATCTAGCGACTGGGGAGCAGGTACTGCGTATGGCTCGGCCATATGTTATGGGTGCGTAATTCGTGTATCGCGATTTATAAAAATTTACCACACACAAATCCGTCTAATCTCTAGCAATCCTGCAGTGTATAATCAAAATCTTAGTTTACGAAAGAGACTAAATTGTTACTTTTACCTCGTCGCCATTATAATGTCGATAGGACCTCGATAAGATGAGATTAATGCAATAATAATATACTCAAATGACTCTGAGACGTTGGTCAGTTCATGGTTTCATTCATGAGTGCCTTTTACAAAGGGCTGACTTCACTACACATAGTTCTGCTCAGAAACGGATTCGGCACAACATGTCAATAATCTTGCCATTTTTGAGGTGGATCCCGATAGTTTTCTCCAACGATTCGTGAACATGGATGAGACCTCGGTCCACCACTTGCAACTAGAGACTAAAGAACAATCGAAGCAGTGGAAACACGCAACGTCTCCCGCTCCCAGAAAGACGAAGACCGTGAAGTCTGCAGGTAAGGTGATGGCCTCTGTATTCTGGGATGGGGAGGGTGTGCTTCTGGTGGACTTCCTGGAGAAAAGTCACACCATCACCGGGGCTTACTATGCTAATCTCCTGAAACAGCTCCGCGAAAGAAATAAAAAAAAATAAAAATCGGAGTGGAAAGCTGACAAGGGGGCTGCTCTTCCATCAGGACAATGCTTCAACCCGGAGTCCATAGTGGCTATGGCTGCCATCGAGCAATGTGGATTCAAACTGGTCGACTACCCGCCGTATTCTCTTGATTTGACACCCTCTGACTACTATCTTTTCCCGAAGTTGAAGAAGGAACTCGGTGGTCATCATTTTCCCTCAGATAATGACGTCATTGATGAAGTGGACCGCTCCCTGAAGAGCCAAGATTCCAGCCTTCTACGCCGAAGGGATCCGTATACTCCATGACCGCTGGACCAAGTGTGTTGATGTTCGAGGGGACTATGTTGAAAAATAAATGAATATGATTATCTAAAACTGACTCCTTCTACCTTAGGCCGCGAACTTATCAGTCACCCCTCGTAATACACAAAGAATTTTGAATCAAAAAAGAAATTTGTTTTTCAAAATTAAAAAAAAAAAAGCATTCTTAGTGAAATTTGACACCAAATATGGATTCTCTGATTCCTTTTCTTTCCAAATACTTTTATACATCACCTTAATTAAAGTTCAAAAGTTATAACGCTTGATAGATTTCATATTTTGGGGTTAACCTCCCCCCCCCCCCCCTCCCCCGCCCCTTAATAAGGGTTTCAGGCAGCTCCCTGACACTGTTAGGTTTAGCAAGTTTATAAATTCCTTCATTAGATAAATGTTTACACATCAAGGACAACATTATTGATTTTAACCGTGCTTTTCAATATCGTTTTATTCTTAAAATCACTAAAGACGCAATTTTCGTAATACCGTGTGCAACATTTTGTGACATGAGTGTTATAATTTATTCTATTTCTAATACTGGTAAAATCAAAAAACACTCGCTATTTGTTTTAAGGGGAAATCCACTGAGTCCCTGTTTTTCTTCACTTTTTAAAAGATTTAGCGGTATCAAAAATGAAAATTGGGAGTATATTTTTTGAATGTTTACCTTTGAGCTCGGCAATTGCCTACCACAACTTCATAAATATGTAATTAGTTGACGTTTTTACGCAAAATAATAAAAGACAAATAAACAATTGCCGAGCAATACTACTGTTTATCATGTTTATGGGCTCTAGTACAGTTTGTCATATTACAGGTCGGCAATTGTCAACCCATGTCGTATTTTCTGATTATGCCAATCTCATAATGCTGACAGGTTAGTCGGCAATGGACGAGATGAACAAGGGAATTAATGATTTTGAATGCATTCCAATTCATCAGGGAAATCAGAGGTGAGTTATGCCGAGTTCAAAGGCAAACATTCAAGAAATGTGCTCCCAATTTTTCATTTTCTGATGTGTTGCATACAGTTAAATAGCCGCTTTAGATTCCACACTAGTAATTAATTTCAGTCCTTGCAGAAGTCAATCAAACTTTTTTTTATCAGCTGGGCATCTTGTGGCCCAATCATGGTTATAGAATTGATCAGAAATAGTACTTATTGCTCCTAAATGATTAAAGTTGTAGTTTAATCCTGATTTTAGGACTATTACCTAATACCACAGTGCAAAAAGAAATATTTTCTATGCATTTTGAAGGTTTTTTGGATGCATTTTGATTGTAAATGTTCTGGCAACATTTCTCAACTTTTTCTGATAAATGAGGGCGCTACACCAGTTGTCCAACTCTAGAGGATAATTTCTCGGAACTTTCGGGGATACGATATATAATTGTTTTGATTAAATGATCAAAGATATCATGAAATTTAAGGAAAATGTCAAATTGAAAAATCCAGTCGCTTTATAAGCGAGTAGCTGGGCTTTTTTGTAACCACCATTTTACATGTAAACGCATAGGGAAACCATTTGGTGGCGTGAAATCTAATACAATTGTACAAGTGATGTATATAGATGTTTACAAACAACATTTTAAACATTCAACGTGCAGAAAGCCGAGCAATAGGTTGTTCTTATCAAACACAGCAGAGCAGTTCGGAACGCCATCCATATCCAAGGAGAGGGCAGTGAGGAACACCCTGAGTTGCATTGAACCAATTGTTTGCCCATCAGAGTTCTCTGTAGAGAGTTACCAGCTTGACTTTCTAATCACTCCGTTCATTAACCATGGCAATGTGTGTTGGCTATTGTTAGTCTTAATGAAAGACTGTTATGTGCTCGTTATATACAAAAAAGAACTTGCAGATGTTTAAATGCAAATTCTACTACTACTTTTGACAATTTGCATAATTATATATAGTGAGTCAAAATATTCAGGTCCCGATTTTACCGCTTTTTTAAACCAGTTAATATGCACAAATCAATATATTTATTGATCTGCACAGTAATAGAGAGATATGAGCATTTCCCCAAATTCTGGGACATTTAATCTGTTCCATCTTCCAAGGTACCTCTATGAATGCAAAAGTTTAACGCACGCATTTTGAATATGTCAATCAATGGCTAGTATTCGCAATGCCTACAATGGAAAATGGTATATATATTTATATAGATTTCAAAATTAGTGGTGGACACATCATTGCAATACAAATTTGTTTCGTATGGATGGAAGTTAGGCCATCCACACTCCTCAGTTGCTATGCGTAGAGTGACAAAAATAGTCATACCGTACTTTAAACAGCACATAATGGTTATAACACAGATGGATATACCAGGTTTATATTACAAGAGTCAATAAGTCAAAGAGTCAAAGTGTCAAATAAGTAGGGCACTTATAGTCTAGGGTGGTTTAAAAGTGGATAAGAGATGTTTTCTTCTGTGTCTACATCCACTCACCAGTTCATTTCTGTTGTTTATGAGTGTGGATGGCCTAACTTCCATCCATACGAAACAAATTTGTATTGCAATGATGTGTTAAGTCCACCACTAATTTTGAAATCTATTTCGCTCCTATTTTATAGTTGAGCACTATTTCTAGTGATGGTTTCCTCAAGATTTTTATTGTATATTATATATTTATATATATATATTTGTCAACACTTTGGATTTCGCGTTTTGTTGTTGTAATTATGGCCTGGAATAAGATATTGTCTTGGAAATTTCACGAAGTATGAAGAAGTATTTCTACTCGTACAAACAATTCGTACAAACAATGAGGAAATTGGCCAATTTTTAACAAGAAGCATTTTCCTGATTTTCTAAAAACGGGACCTGAATATTTTGACTCACCCTGTATAACGATATACTAGACTAGTTGGGGTATATTCGGTAGCATTATTTAATCTATCCGTTTAAGGTCATATTATGCTTGGTTATCTTTAATACCGTTCACATATTCCTGCGGGTGCTTGACTGCCTGTAAATATAGTAAGAGAAGAAAATGGAAAACGGATATGAATATTATAATGGGCAATATCGGTTTATGTCATAGAGGCTTGCTTACTTCGGTAATGTTATACAGCATTGACCAGAAATATGGTAACTGTTCCTGAACGGGGAATTGTCATTTTCTTCCCAGGATCTGTAACTTTATTTTATAGTTCTTGTTTTTAGTCTTAATGGAAGAACATTTCAATGACTTTCTTATCAGCTTGTACATGTAATACATCACGTATTACAAAGTAGAAATTAGTTATGATATTATTTGCCCGTGATAAACGTGTTTATCTTGTAGATGTTACACAATCAAAAATATCCTATTAAATACTGTATGATATCTTTAAACATTAACATTGATCATGATGCACCAGTATCTTAATTAAATGTTTTAAGTGTTTATCTTTCATCTTTTGTTAGTGTTTATTATTTATTTTACCATTATAATGTGCAACACAATTACTGCTGCTGTTGAGGGTCTAGGTCCTTCGGGTTAATAATTTGCTTGTCGATTATTAGCTGTGACTTTAGATAAGCCAGCTGCTTCTGCTTCTGCAATGAAACGTTTAGATTACAATTGATTAGAAAAATGAAAGAATGGAGTTTAACCAACGGCGTTTATCCTGTAAAGAACTATTATGGAACAAAGCTCAAATTACGAAGCATCAGTTAAGTATTATAATATAATGGGGCCTTGTTCAGGTCTGGTGAACATGAATATGCTAGAGGAGGCGAGACCTATCAAGCTGCTTCGAACACTTTATCTTACATATACTTCAAACAAAAAGAAACACAATTTTACAATGTTATATAACAATCAGGAACAATGATACAAATTATGAAAACTAAAATATTCAATTGTCCCTAAAATAAAACACAACTAGAGTACTAGGTTGCATGCAACAAACAGTTAAAAGTTATTTTTTCATGTGCTAAATATACTTTGGCTAACATTTTTAATGTTCATATATATCTTCAGGACCCTCAAATATGATTTAACAGATTAAATGTAAATTGTATGGTATGCTTAAATATGATGACGAAAACGAGAACAACATTAATGATGACGACGACGACGATGACATTGATGATGATTATCATTCCTGCATAAAGATGATAAATGCAAGTTTAATTTATATTCAAATTGTGTGAGAAGCAAGAAGTGGTCATTTAATACATTCAGAATTCTATTACGTATTCATTTCTTTATGAATAATTGCAATAGCTGCGTACCAAGTGCGTTCCAATAACATTAATCGTTAGATGAGAACGCGCACGCCGAGCGCAGGTTACTAATAATAGTACTGCGCCAAGTGTCCGATTGTTTTGCTGATTGACCGACCAATCAAATTAAAGCTTCACGCCCCTAAACTGAATATTCAATGAGTTATGAGGAAACACGATTAAAGCTTATTTATGATTGGTTGAATGATAAAATTGTTAATGAGGGGATGACCAGACTTGGACTGTTTCAATAACTAAGAAGGGGTGGACAATATAAACAGAAAACTAATGAATTATTAGCGCGATTATATCGGTACAAAACAACGATTTGGATAAATATGCATCTTTTTCAGTAATAAATGAGAATAATGACTGCTTAACAACTGTTTTCGAGAATTTGTTTTGAAATCCTCGGTTGCTGTTTTGGTCATTCGGAATTGTCCCTCAGCGATTGCGTCCCTTTAGGACAATTCCTCAGACCAGAACAAAAACCGTCTGATTTAAAAACAAATTCACGAAAACAGTTGTTACGCAGTCATTATTCTCTAAATATGTTTTCCTTTTTTATATTCCGGGACTTTCCCCATATTCCATACAGGTGATTTGTACCTGAGAATGTAGCATGCATTTATTTGAATACAATTATAATCGGCCAATTGGGGTTTCGCAATTGCGGCAATATCGTGTAAAGAACTCAATCCCAATCCACGAGGCAAAAAGGCACACGCTCGATTTTATATCTACTCTTTTGACTTGACAACATCTCCAACACATTGTGTTCTTTAATATTATTTATGACATGACCAACGATATGATTTGAAGCTGAATAAACTTTCCATTAGTTCGACATCTATATATCTGTCTGCATCTTGAGTTTTGTTCGTCTAAGTTGAATCATCTAAGTTTAATGACCCTCGGCTCAACCTTCCATGGCTCAACGTTACCCTGTAGGAGTGTTTCTGTTATCAAATAAATCCTCTAACATATTCACTGAGTTTGCCCAAACAGGTTCACATGTCTTAATTCTAACACTATATAAAGTGTATGTACTGTTTTTGTCACTATATAATCAATTCAATTAGTTACTGATAGGTGTACAATACAGAAAACATTCAGTAGTATCCTGAATCAGTCAATCAAATGTGTTTCTAGATATTCCCGAGACGATATTATTCCACTTGAAAACTAACAGCCTGTCTGGAGGCATGTTTTCTTTTGAAGTGGCCAGTTACCAGATAATATAATGACATGATCAGTGAATTAGGAACAAAAGAACTACTATAATTATTTCTTTACCTGTACAAGTTCCAAATCAGGTGATGTTTTCAAATTTGTCGGCGCATCGTCCGCAAATGGTGCGGCCGGCATAGAGCTGGTGTTGATGTTTTTCCCCTTCTGATGATCACGGAATAAAACAATCTGGAATGGAAATGAAAATAATTTATCTCTGCGCGTATATATAGTAACGCTTGTGTAATGTTATGCTTAATTCTTCACAATCAGAAATGAGTTCAAACTTTTATTTGCAAAGTTTATTCCGAAACGCGGTCCACTATATAATAATTATGACTAACAACATGTATTCAATTAAGTTTCTTACGAAGATTCTGACTGTTTAATGAGAAAATGTTAGACAAAGATATTTCTCATTATAAGTTCGTTTGGAATATGTTATGGATATACTTTTCGACTTTTACGTCGCTTGCTGTATCGATTCTATACATGCTAGAGGAATATGATACGCAGTTGCGTAATTTACGATGGTCGGGGGAAGGCATTACTTGGGTTCATTAGTAATGTGCAGCAGGTTCTTATAAAGCATACCTTTAAATTAAATTTATTAAATTGCTAATGTTGTAAAATAACAAACCCGGGATAATAAGAAGTAACGATTTTGAAGATGTTCTGTTTCAGAGTAGCCTTATTTCGTAAATAGCGCCCTCGTTTAACAACATCGCGAATACCCATTCATTGGTGGCAAAATATCTTGATATGATCAGTTTATGAAGCATGGTAATAAACTTACTGTCACTTAGTATTGGTCAGTGTTATGGGAAACCAGTTATCAATATAGAGGGCGCTACATTTAAATATCTTACACTGACTCATACGATATGATCAGATTATGAACTGTTTATGTCATTGCTGGGGGGGGGGGGGGGGGGGGGGGGGTCGTGGGGTAGGTTCGAAAGCCATATGCTCGATCCGTATAGAATGTAATGCCCTTTAATCTTCGGAGAAACGAACACCGATATACCTTTGGCAGGAATACAAGAGACAGCACGATATTGATCGTAAAAATCGCAGCAGATCCGACAACAATAAACTGCATCTCAACATCATTTGAAATAACGGCAAGGGTTGGTATCAGTAGGATCACCATAATAACAATAATGTAAATGGAGCCAGCAATATGTTTACCTGTAAGAGAAAAATTCGAATTACAATTGTAAGAAGACAATCATTAATGTAGGGGAAATGTAAGACTACAAATAACGCAGACAAAAGTGGGCCTACTAATGATTAAGGAGAGCACACGGCACTGGTACTATGGTCCGTTAATAGTAAAACATTGACCGACAAGAGTCAATCTTGCAGACGGCTAGCGACAATTACGCGTTAACCAGATCGGGTAGCAATGCACATAAGGTTTCAGATAACATTAGGATGTATTTCTCACCATTCACTTCACAGGAAATATCTGTATACTATGAATAACATCACCATCTAAATATTTGCATTATAGGACTATTTTACGGATTGTTTTGTTATCTGATTTGACGAAAAGACATTATGCTCATACGATGTACATGTATGTTCTTACTGTCATTCAAAGCGTCAATGGTGACGTTGCGTGTCATCCAGGCAAGAAATGTTCCGAACAGTAGAAGAATTCCCTTAGTTACGACCAAAGCAATCATAAATATAACCTGGTAGGCCGATTCACATCGACGTAATACTGGTACAACGTAAACTTCCATCTCTGGTTGTGTTAAATCAAGCTGTACAAAAAAGAAACAGTTATTTGATTGACATTGCGTTTGAAAAATAGGAAGCAAAGAAACCCACTATTCAATTAATTAATTAAAAGCAAAACAACACCAACAAAAACGCTATCAACAAAACAAAACAAAACGTTGTGATACTATATGATCCGAAAATGACACTGAGATAGTTACTCTTGCTAAAGACCGCCGTGCATGGAGAAAACTTATGGTCGCCTGGAGCCCGCCCTCTGTGTTTGATTCTAAGGATGGGGAGGTCACCAAGTGTGCCAGTCGGGCACATGGGTTAAGGAGAAATGGGAGGTAACCGTCATGTGCTATGCTGGTTGTAGGTCCCGTGTGGACCTTCGTCCTATCGTATATATACGTACTCCCTGTCTACTCTATATACGTACTCCCTGTCTACTCTCTTCCATATTAGTTAGTTATATATATTGACGTTTAAATTAATGTTATTACATTTGATGAGTTCTGTCGTCGTACAATCGCGTATGTTCTAAAATAAAAACCTTCTCTTGTGTTTGTCTTATTTGTGTCTTATATGGATCATCTAGGTGCAATTTTTTTCCTTCCGATGATGATAAATTGCAAAGATTACTATGTATCTCTCGCTTTGTAGCGCTTTGTACGACCAACGAGACTACCACTACAGTAAAAATTAGTCAGGAAATATTCCACACACTAGTCTATAGACATCATTTTGACCTACTTAGTGTCATGGGATACCTTTGTAAAAGAATTACTAACTTATTTTCTCCATTTTAAATCATATTTTGTATTGCACTATGCAAATATTGCGCCCGTCTTGTACACTTCGTACCTTGGGTTCAGACTCCAATTCAGATACATACATCATATCAACTACTATCCAAGTGCATACGATTATTACGTCAAAAGCTGCCAGCGCCAATATCCATCGAATTAAGACTGTATCACGCAGTTGGTCACCTCTCTGACAACGATAAACAAAGCAAAATAATATGAGATAATTGCCCTCAACTATTGCAGATGAACTATTACTGTCGCCAGGAATTTATTTCGAAATTGTTGGCATATTATTTGTAATTTTGGAACTAAGACAAAAATCAGTATCGGCTTTCGCGGTTGTTAAGGCGCCGATGGTAGGCCTGCATTTTATTTCCGTGCGGAACCTTATCAGCGCTCAATTATTAGAGCTTTGATGCTGCTTTGTTTCTGTAAAATTAAAATGATAGACATTTATTGACTATGTTGGTCAGAGTCTTCTTCAAAGATGTATATCCCAACTGCCCGAACTAATGCTATAAAGTGCTCAACAAAAGAAAGTCATACACTTTGTTTAAATCATTTAAAGTAACTTTCGATTATTTTTTTACCAAACAGGCGAGATAGCAATTGGATGAAACTTTTAGGCACATTTTGATACCAATCATAACACCTAGCAACAAAGATAAACCATGATTAGCGCCATTTCAAGAATATTAGTCACTTTTTCAAAAGGCACATTTTCAATACACTACGCGAGAAGTAAATGGGTGTGTGTGAGGTTCACCCCGTATGCGACACCTTTATAACCAGGATTGACCGGCGGGCAATCGATCACACAGTGCAGCTGTTTCAGCTTTCCATAAAAATCCCTTTAACATTCATATCCCTCACCCATGCATGACACTTTGGATTTGAATTAGCCCGCGCATTGAGGGGAAATGCGCAGCGATCAACACGGGACTGACACGGCTTAGTGCTTGTTAACGATTCGTTGAGCACTTTATAACACTTTCCTACCTCGTATTCACTAACATATATAAAACACCGCCTAAAACTAACTTTGCTATCATTGTTTTCGTCCAATTTTGAATAGTAGCCTAGACCTCTTGCAGTTCTTTTCCCTTCAAAGATTACATTAACAGTGGTCTCTAGTGAAGAGCGAGTATTTAGCCCGACGCGTGCGTGTTATAAACGTAAGTTAGGCCTTTGCGATCGCGCACGATTACGCGTCATAATAGTAATGTTTTATTGTTTTTTGCAGCCAAGTAACGAAATATAACGTATGACGTGTATTAACCAACCACGCTCCAGCAATCGGGCATATATCAGCTTTACAGGGCCTTTTCTCTTGGCAAGCTTGTAAAGTGGCAACACCGTAACATATGGTATTCCAAAAGTGCTGCAAACTATTTTATTTTTTACAAAAATACTTTTTATTTTTGAAATTACGTATTTTTGCGGATTGATCTGATTTCTATTAGTTATTTGAAAATACAATGAGACATCTAATCATGTGATCTGATAGCCACGGACATTCTGATACTGGTGCATCGTACACGCGGATTCCTGCAAAACAACCTTCCATAACTATTCCATTCAATTGTCCCAATTGGGCTATACTCAACGTGCTGATAATCAGTTATAGAACTATTGTTACTTTACCAACGGGACTACACAAATCCGTTATAGGGCATAAACAATATAAATTCTTTAACTCACCATCGAAATGCAATTCGCTGCATTTTTGAATATTACATGCACACGGTAGGTCTTCATAAAGAGTGCGCCCATAGCTAATGAGAAACCTACTGATACACAACCCAGTTGAATCTATTAGAAAACACAGATATGACAGACGAGTTAGTATAAAGATCAAGGTTGTCTACAGAAATTTAAGTCGAGTTATGATACTTTGGAGGTTGTGGAACACCACAGGCAAATCATAAAACGGTAAGGAACTTATTTAAGTCATTTACTGAACTGCTGAAGGATAAACCATCTCTAGAGAACTTTTCGGGCGATACAGTGCAGAATGAGTGCGCCTTTTAATATGGTTATAATATCAAAAATGGCGAAACAGTTAAACTTGTTGAAAAGCTATACAATTCATTCGGGCGATATAGTGAAGAATGATTGCACCTTTAAATATGATGTTATATTTACAATGGCGAAACATTAAAACGTTTCGAAAGGCTAAACAATTAATCTAATAATTCAACAAAATACTGGCAGTAAAACTTACAAATGATAAAGAGACTCTGACAAACTGACGTGAATTAAATTAATAGACAGTCTTGAACTCCGTCAAAGGAACAGTGTTTACATGTGCACCAGATGAACGAGCGCTATATGTATACAAAGTCTTTGTTGAGATTCTCAAGGCGGCCGAAATACGCGCAGTAATATTAACAATTTATATTGGTCGATAAGCATGATTCTAACAAAATCTATGACTATAGCGAAACTCACGCGAGGATAGAGCAAATGATACAAGCCGAGTAAGTGAAATGAATTAATAATAATAGAGACTCGAACAAACTGACGTGAATTAAATTAACAAAGTAAACAAGAAAAACTTACGTAACACAAATAGGCTACCGTTTTATCGTCCAGGTCGGAGTGATCTATGCCTAAAACGTACACAGATATATAAATAAAAATGCAGCCGGCAGGTATGAAACAGTTCAACGCTGGGCTGGTAATTTTAATTGCCCTGGAAGAAGTAATATTTAATATAAATTGTGAGATATAAATATTGGTATGATGAAGAAGTAACTGATTTCTTGAAAGGAATAGACACTTTCTTTTTTTCACGAAATTTTGTAATATTTATAAGATACGTATTTTGCGAATTTGGAACGTCACGGATTTTCATTAAATGGTGCTAATCAATGCTTATCGTTGTTGTTTAGTGGCAAATTTGGTAACAAAGTGTGCCAAAAAGAGTCATCCAAATGTCTATGTGCAATGAGCTTGTTCGGTCAAACAATAATCGGATTTCACCTAACAAAGTGTATGACTTGCAGTATTTACAAGTTCCTTGGCTGGATTAAGGTATTAAAGTAACTAAACGCAATCGTGAGCCATAATAATATAATAATGTGTGTCTATTCAAGTACTGAAAAGCAGACACCAGAACCATAACTTACCTCAATTTTCGGTATCTGATATTCATAACAAGGATACCTAATGCAATACAAACTCCGATCGTGGTTAGTGTGTACATCACGATACTGCTTTCAGGACTGACTATAACAAATTCTGACAGATAGGTCTTTCCATCCACTGGAATAAAACCACCTGTAAATTTAAATTCATCAATTAAAGCAATATTATGTGCCGTAATAAAACATCACCGAACTTTACTAAGTCTCAATGGAAATCTGCTTCCAATTTAAGGAATTTTTCATTTCTTCTTTCTTCAATTTTCATCATATTAAACATTCCGTAATGTTGTGTTCAATTATGATACATGTGCGATCGTACCTTGAAACACTGTAAACATGGTAAACGGCGTTAACACGGTGTCAAACCATGGACATCTATTTACGAACGAAAAAACGCTCAGAAAATTAGTTGTTCGAGTTAACTCCGACAGTTTATATTGACCTATTCAAACCATGATTTCATGTTTATATCATTTGACACAAAACAAATTGCATTTAGAGTAAAATCTCAAAGATATCGACCGTTCCATGAATAAAAATTCCTTTAAAAAGGAAAAGAGGTGGTATTATAAATTTTGAAAACCAGATAGCAGGGTGTGATGTAGTTAACACAAAGTGTTATTTAAGTCCGAAGCTTATATTTGACCATTATAATATGACTGGATTATAACGCCAATTCCTGTTAATACAAACTAAAAAGCAAGGCCCAAGCAACTGTGTGTTAAAGAGGTTCCACCGTATTTCAGAGACTGTCGTGTGCGAGAAACATTTTTGGGCTATCGTGATACATGATTGGACAGGAAAGATGAAAATCTCTATGATCTCGCAATTTCTAGCATGTTTACGAGACTTCGGGCCAGCGAAGCAGCTGTGAGATAGCTGTCATCGTGCGGAGCGGGAATAACGTAATTCTAATCACCGAACTGATCATGGATCGAGCTTTGCCGCTCGCTTATGATTTTTAAACAAATGCATTACCGAAAATATGAATTGTGCAAGGTCAACATAATTGGTGATTATTTAAATATTTTGATGAGTTTTCATTTTAACAATATATACGCTCTGTTGACTACATGGACACCATGACAGTATAACCTCAAACATATTTTAGCCATGAACCTTTTTAGTTTCCAATGAATATTTGAATACAGTGAAAGTAATTCATAACAGCAATATTTCCTTGGGACAAAATCGTGAACAAATAACGTCGCAAAATATATCTATTCCCTACATTTGTTCCCGGCGTCACTTTGCTTCACAACACTGATCCTAGACATGAATTGGTGCGGGGATACAGTGGACCAGCATAAAAGGTCACTGTGCAATGACATCACATGAAAGTTTTAAGCGCTAAGGCAATCGTTTTCTGTGTATTGTGATTTATCGTTACATGTAAAGCGCAGGTAGGATACTAGTTTCCCAAAGGTCAATATCTAACCATATAGAGACGGGCTCGTCCGCCCGCCTCTAAAAAGATCGCATAATATGCCTTTAAGTTATCAGTGATAAAATCTTCATCAAAGCAGAACACACACGCTTGGAAATCTACTATCTTACCAGATGCACTATTCATGACGCAGTGCATCGCATACTGGACATCACGTACATGCTACTGTTCACGGACTGTTTGGTAGTGCGGAATCTGGAAGGCACATACATGGACTGTGTACAAAGCTAATGGTATGGCAGTGGTGGATTTAACAATTAGCGAAGTTGATAGTTGCAAACATGGCCAGCAGTTTACTAGTATAGTCAGCAATGCTAGCACTTGCCAATATTGCTAGCGAAATTAGCACTTGCTGATGTGGCTAGCAAAGTTAGCAGTTGCTAAAATGACCAGCAAAGTTAGCAGGGGCTATTGTGTTCCAAAGAAAGTAGGAGTTACTGTAATTGTGTCTTTTGAAACGTCATGCTGATGTCCTGTTGTAACTTCCAACATACAGGGTGTCCCAAAAAAATGTTAACACTCCGGGCACAATAAAATATCTTAAAAGGACAGGAACACACGGGTCTAATCTTGATGTTATATGAAAGCTGAGTAAATAAGCTTTCGTTTGCATTTTATTGCGTTCCAATTGGTTATTTAGAACGGGAGATATGCTTCAGCAAACATGAGGAAGCAAAATCGGCTTGGTCCAATCCTCTCAGTATATTAAGTAAAGCTTTTAAAATGCACAAAGCAAGAAGCAACATGATTAAGTCACACACACACATCAGTTAATCTCTTCTTTGTTCTATTCAACGCATTCTTTCGATTCTTTTCAAGCTTAAAAGACATAAATAAATATATCCCACATAAATTATATAGGTATTTTGTCATGAGTTCAAGTTCTATACTCTTTTTCCATGTGCATTAGTTATTTTATTTATTTGGATGGACCATTTCAACAAAGAACATGCATGAAATGTTTCAATCTCAATTTTAAAGACTGCTTTACTGACAGCTTATACCCATTGCACATGGAAAAAGAGTATAGAACTTGAACTCATGACAAAATACCTATATAATTTATGTGGAATATATTTATTTATGTCTTTAAAGCTTGAAAAGAATCGAAAGAATGCGTTGAAAAGAACAAAGAAGAGATTAACTGATGTGTGTGTGACTTAATCATCTTGCTTCTTGCTTCGTACATTTTAAAAGCTTTACTTTATACTGAGAGGATTGGACCAAGCCGATTTTGCTTCCTCATGTTTGCTGAAGCATATCTCCCGTTCTAAATAACCAATTGGAACGCAATAAAATGCAAATGAAAGCTTATTTACTCAGCTTTCATATAACATCAAGATTAGACCCGTGTATTCCTGTCCTTTTTAAGATATCTTATGTGCCCGGAGTGTTAACATTTTTTTGGGACACCCTGTACACACTATTTATATGTTTACGTGTAAGTAGCACAGGAATGAATCCCCCAACCCCAATATTTTTTCACCGTAGTAATAGATGCTATTAAATTAGTCTATTCGAGACCTCAAAATATCTAAGAAATGGTAAATTAAGCAACTTTCAATGATATTTATCACATTATAAGCCTACCTTTCATCTCAATAGTCACATTTGCATCATATAATGACATAATACCGTTATGTCTGTCTTTTAGTAGTAATACTATCCTGACTTCTTGATCTAAAAATAACACCCAAAAGAAGACATGATTATTGGATCGTGATTATGGCTCTTATGGTCAGATTGGACACTGGAATTTCAATTTTATACTCATACCAACAGTATGCCGGCAGAATAATGAGAATTTAGCGGGATGGGGACAATTTAAAGGGATAGGGACATATCTTATACACGTGTTCTATGGGGCGCTCGGCAGATTTTAGGGGGGGGGGGGGGGGGGGGGGCGGAGGAACGTGCAATTTATGCGGAGGAACGTGCAATTTAGGAGGGGACACGCCCCCCGCAAATAAAGCAATGTTTCTTATAAAGAATGTAAAATATATCATGTTTTCTTCAACTTTGGATGTGGGTGTTCTTATCACCTCCAAATGCAAATCAAATGCCGTTATCAGTACCTACCTATATATTGATACACTACAGTTTGTATTCCTTTGATATCTCGTTCGTTGTTCATCAAAATTTCACCCTGTATCATAAGAAAGATTTATAACACACAGTGGTAATCAATCTTCAACTTTTTACCTGATATACGAGGGGTATCAAAAAGTTTTAGAAATCACCCAGACGTGAAGGAGCCAGAAACTTAATTTTGTTATGTGACCCTTCAGACATCTTTACTAAGTCTCAATGGAATTACATGATGCAGAACATTCAAGCGACATAAATTAGTGTTACTTCAAATTAACCGGGCAAAAATGACTATGGTCATGTGTTTTGAGCTCGCCTCCTTTCGCGTTACACACGGATTTTGGCTTTCGCGACATGATTTTAACTTTACACATTTATATTAGCTTGTATACCCCCCCCCCCCCCTCCCCCCCCCCCCCCCCCTAAGGTAGTACAAGTATACATTTTCTGAAGGGAAATTGCATGTGGAAACCAAACATGCCATTGAAATTATAGTACGACCAAGTACTAAAATGGTATGATCGGAAATGTTCGGAAAATATCAGAGTTTTTAATTTTTAATTTGAGATCCATATATTTTTTATACCTACCCCTATCATTATTTACTTTATATATTTGAATTCCTCATGAAATGACCCATTAGATGATATATAATTGTCAAAGTTACTACGGCTAGTGAATATCTCCCATTTTTATTTTACATATTTTTATAATTTTCAGAAATATTTGTTTAAGGATGAACCCTTCCCTGATACAAACTGCATTTCTGAATTCCTCTAGTTACAAGCTTTCCAAAAATGTATACTTTTGCTATCATAGGTTAAAAACGTTTTCTGTTATAGTCAATTTTATAAATCCGGTAAATTGAGGCTGATTATTCATGTTGACTGTGTAGCGAATAGGAAGAAAGCTGATGTTCATGGTCTTATCCATAATTAATTAGTTGTTACAAATGGTTGACAAGTCTGTTGAACCACATACTTAAAGACTACTAATTATCCTTTAAAATGGGACCAGAATGGTGTTTGTAACATCAGGGATGACTAGTTATTGTAAAAAGAACAACACTTGGCATTATCTCCATTGAGTTTGTACAGGCACCCCTTCCGGCGGCACCCCTTCCAGCACCACCCCTGGTCCCCAAACATCAAACAGCTGTATCTCCCATTTTGTATTAGCTATACCAATGCCATTTTGCAGGCAGATAGCTTGTTATCAGGGCTTTAAGATGATACCAAATTGTTTGAGATAGCTTTTGTGGTTTTAAAAATATTTGAGGAAAATTACAGCATGAAACTAAAAAATGTAACAGCACCACCCTACGCTATTGGGAGGCGAGCTCATAACGCGTGACCCTATAGCTATTCGATATTGCTATTGATACCTCGTAACAGTTTTTGGAATATTAAGTGCAATAGCTGGTACAAGAGATTTGGGAAGCTGCGCAGCAATAAAGTTGTGTACAATTTTATATGGGAGCCATTCTGCTAAGCGCTTCATTTGCATGCATGGCTGCACTGATCCATTTCAAGTACATTATAATATGCAGATAATCTTATCGTTTTTAATATTATACTTAGCAATACGGCGCGGCTACATACAACTTTCGAATGGTTTGGGCCAAAACAGCCTTGATGATTCCCGCAACGCATAGCATTTCGGAATGTAACCATTCTTAAACATGGAACCACAATAGAAACTGCAATCATTTGCGTTCAGGTATTACACTAGCGCACGTAATACTAAAGCGATTAGAGATTGAACAGCACCTGCAAGAATCAACAATTCCCATTGTTTCAAACACTAATCGCTTCAATATATTAATTTTAAAAGAAGAATGGGCATCAGCATCGGGCAAAAATTTATCTTCATACTAAAATACATCTTTGATCAACGACTTCGACTAAAACGTTAATCGGGCGTAGCATAGTGATTACGATTTAGGGCTCCCACGCATGAATACCGGGTTCGAATCCTCAACATACCATGAACTGTTTTTATAAAGAAATAATGCTCATAGGTCACCTAGCCAGATGCGGAGGCTGGCGATATATTATATGAAACCAAAAAAACATTGTTTTTTACAATTTTGTAGTATTATGGGACGAACGTTTAGGCTGCTGTCGGTTTGGGCCAAACTATCATAACCAAATAGACACATAAATATGAGTCCACCTCTATGTGTGTTAAAGTCATTTTACGTTATCCATAGGATAAATAATCAACTAAATATGCACAAAATTATCATATCTGAAACTCTGAAACACAATCAATCAATCAATCAATCAATCAATCAATCAATCAATCAATCAATCAATCAATCAATCAATCAATCAATCAATCAATCAATCAATCAATCAATCAATCAATCAATCAATCAATCAATCAATCAATCAATCAATCAATCAATCAATCAATCAATCCATCCATCCATCCATCCATCCATCCATCCATCCATCCATCCATCCATCCATCCATCCATCCATCCATCCATCCATCCATCCATCCATCCATCCATCCATCCATCCATCCATCCATCCATCCATCCATCATTCAATCAATCAATCAAAATGATAAACCAAGTTTTTCGAATTAATGTACATTAGGCGTCGAAAATCCAAGTTTTTCAATTGATAATCCAAGTTTTTCGAGAAAAACTAGGATTTTCACTTAAAAAACTTGGATTTTCAATCGATAAACCAAGTTTTTCGGCGAAAAACTTGGTTTTTCGAGTTACTGGACATTGGGCCATAGACATTACATTTTGATCAACTTGGTTTTTCGATCGAAAAACCAAGTTTATCAAAGTGTAATATCCAATAATTCGAAAAACTTGGATTTTCCATCGAAAAACTTGGTTTATTATTTTGATAACAACCAGCAATTGCCCCCCCCCCCCCAATATTGACGTCGTGTCGGTTGAGATTGGCACTGTCGGTTCATCTGACAAGAGGAAGCATGGAATTATGATAGTCAAAAGTACTCAGATGAAAAATTTGCGCGCGCTATGCGCGAATAATGTATCCCCAAAATGCAATATTCTTTGGTACAAGCCTGTTGAGAGCCACAATGCACCTCAATCGAGCAAAAAACAAGTGTTTAGTCGAAAATTTTCGCGCGCTTTGCGCGCATTGCTTGACTCAGGACAATGTTGTCGGTTATCTTTCATTTCTTGCCCCCTCCAATATCAATAACCAAGTTAAGCTACTGAATCGAATTCTGAGGGGAGCACATTCCCTTAGACTCCCCTCTGTTCGAGCTTTTTCTATACTTAAATCATGAAATATATCAGTATGCTCAACTTCTTTCGTACATTGATAAAAAAACAACATATTTATTGGAAATGAAGAGGTGGCTTTTCTATAAAATGTTGGTCAAAAGTATACACCAGATCGCACCAAATGAGTTTGAAAATTGAATTTTTTTCTACTTCAGAGGGGGGCACATCCCCACTCAGACTCCCCCTGTCCGAGCATAGCTCAGAGGGCGGTGCTGCGCATCGCTTCGATGGTACCAGCACATTTTAATTTTTTGCCCCCCCCCCCCTAAAATTTGCCTGGATCCGCGTCTGCAGTCTTATACGTAATAGGAGTCGATATTGAAAAAGATACAGTCAATTTCAAATAGTCGAAAAGGAAGTCCTTTTTCTAAACACATGACTCCGTCTCATGCTGATGTTTGAGGGACCAGGGTTGACAACTCCAAATATAGGGGAAGCATCCCCCGTGAATCATCAAAAAGTAGTTTCATTTTCAGTATTCATGGCCGCGTGTATAAACCAACCAGTTCAGTCAACAATGATGTATGACGACGGGGGTGCGTCTTTTAACATGTTTAAGACAGTCATGTTCCGTCAGAATACACCCGATTGTGCGTCACACATTTGACTGAGGGTGCGGTAATTGTATGGCAAAGGTCCGTCACTTTTTTGACCCAGGGTGCGTCATGGTACATGAGAAAGTGAAGCACCTCGGTAAAGTGACGCACCATTCCCGGGGGTCGTATAGTGCGTCTTACAATTGATAAGTGTATGAATACTTTTAGTTTCACATATATGACCAATTCCACTCATGATTTTTTTTTTTTTACAATGTACAGCCTGTTGAGTGTACATGTTTGCCCTACACTCAAAAATACATGACAAAGTTTATCGTGAAAATAATTCCCCCAAAACGGTTAGGGGGGGGGGAAGCTGAATTTTATCAACAGAAAATAGGGGGAATCCAAGAAGAAAAAATGGATACAAAATTGGGAAAAGGCCCATCCCCCCCCCCCCCCCCCCCTGCCACAAAATTGATGCAGGCAATCCGTCACAATCACGAAAAATGACGTTGTAAAATGACCTGATTTGTATTTTATTTTTCTTGAAATCTCGGTATATATATAGGCCCCCGACAAACAAAAAAGACGTTGATATTTTCTCACTTGGCTTCTGACTGGTACTTAATTATACTAACGGACTCGTAATATTATATTCGTACTCACCGATATACCTGTGAAATGTACATGGCGTGCATTGTAGTTGAATACCTCGGCCATTTCAGCAGCATCATATGTGAAGTTCTCTAGTTTTTTAGCTGGCTCAAGAAGTTCTAAGTCTTCGATAGAATTATTCAACGCCAAAGCCATCAGTATTCCGCAGTCGTAATAAGTACGGTCCGCGTTTCCAGATATAACATTTGTGGTATCTATTTCACGCCAAAATTCTTCTTGCTCGCGAGTTGGTCCCTATATGATTATAACAATATTAATTAGATAAATTGCCTAGGGATCCTTTACGATTTGATGATGAGTGCGTACGACGTTAAAAATTCGTTATTCAGACGATTTTGAATTGCCGATTAGGCAAATCGTATATCCACTATCATTTTGTATAGGTACATGTATACCACACTAAAATCTAAATACTAATTTTCGGAACATCGCCTGCTTAGATAGTTCAATAAAAAATGTACACTGGCGTCCCTCTTCAACCGAAATAACGTGGTAACTCCGCCTCTAATACACGAGCTAATTGGATACATGTAGTTCAATGCCGTATATTCACGTTTACAGGTCACATGGACCAGACATTCTTTTACCCTGGTAGCTACTGTTCGGACAAAAATTGTGGTTTAGGAGTGAGTGATGACATATGGTTTTCGCCTAAAATATTTTCATAAGGGATATAAGCACTGCACAAAAAGAAAGTATCCCCTTTTTCGAGGTGTCCTGTGTTTAAATCTCAGGACCCTAAATAAATCCAAGTGGGTAAGAACATTTCGACACCTCATTTGTCACAATAGCAATAATATTGATGAAGCAGTGGTCATTTGAATTAAAAAATGATGCAGTTTCCATTGTTGCACTTAACCCTATACACGTGAAAAGAGCGTAAACAAAACACTAAATGTACCGCTACGGACCCATCCATAACGCGGGCTACAACGGGCCTTAGTGTTAATAATAGGTCAAGTAATAGACATCTATCAGAAAAAATAGACATGTGAAGAAACTCCACCTATAAGTAGCTATAAGCGGTTTACAAGCAAATTCCATTTCCTTAAATTCACTACACCGTGTGGTGTTTGGATTCATGTAAGCAAACAAATTATTGTCCGATAAACAGACCTCAGGATGTTTTATGGAGGCATTTGATACCATGATCATCACAAATAGTTTCGTGAAAGTTGACATTTTTTTATGTTACTGAGGCATTTTACAAACGCTTTTTCTCAGTACAGAAAGGCATTTACCAGGCTTAGGCGGTAATTGATACGGGCCCCAACCGGTAACTGATACAGCGACGCTGGCGTATTACAAAGCAGTTACCACTTGCCATTGCACTGGGCTGTTGAAATTTCATTTGTTTGTAATTAATAGTAATAAACATTTTATGCTTGTTCAACCACAAAGAGCAAGAGCATTCACCATTGGCCAAGGCTATGTGCATTGTTTGGGAGTTTAAACAAAAATGGACGATGGCGAATGCCCTAAAATATGTCCCGATTTGCTTTTTTGGATATGATTTCACATTTTGAGCTACGTATAAGGTCGGTGTAACGAACCGGTCAAACCGTAACACATTTGACGGAACAAATAACGTTCGCGTTGAAATCGTAAGGAAACAACTTTTTCATAGCCGATTTAGGCTCAAAATGGCTGAATACCCTAAAATGTGCCCCGATTTGCTTTTTTGGATATGATTTCACATTTTGAGCTACGTATAACGTCGGTGGAACGAACCGGTCAATTCTCAACACATTTGACAGAACAAATAACGTTCGCGTTGAAAGCCGATTTAGGCTCAAAATGGCTGAATACCCTAAAATTTGCCCCGATTTGCTTTTTTTGTATATGATTTCACATTTTGAGCTACGTATATATAAAGTCGGTGCAACGAACCGGTCAAACCGCAACACATGTGACGGAAAAAATGACGTTCGCGTTGAAATCGCAAGAAAAAAGTTTTTTCGCCTGCAATTTAGGCTCAAAAAGTCCGGATTCCCTTAAAATGTGCCCAGATTGGCTTTTTTAAAACATTATTTCATATTTTGAGCTACGTATAAGGTCGGTGTAACGAACCGGTGAAACTATTACATTTTTGTTGTTGACAATATATGAAGTAAATTAGTTAGGATTCTTCTTAAGTTGTACAAATCCAACCTCATAAAGCATAGGCCTAGAGCTATAATAATACATAATAGCATCGCACGATACTTCCTGCTGTGGGTAGTCCATGGTACTCCCACTAGAAATGATAAGCAGTATTCTGAAAAACGTCAATAAGATTCGGGAATCAAACTTCTTAAAAAGTTCTCCTATCCATGAATAGTGTTTTAGTGGTTACAAATAATGATGATGAAGGACCATGTTTGTTCGTTTACCAAGCCGATTCTAGGCGATACCATTAACTTAAGGGGAGTTATGTGGAATACAAATAGATATATACATGTAAGTATTCATTACAAATTCTGTACCATACTTTAAAAAAAAGGTAATAAATAAAGTTGAATCATCTTGATGGAAACAGTCACACTGTTTCCCATCATATTAAAGAAAAGGTAAAGAAGAAAACTAGATCTTGCTCTGGTCTAAGACCAGGCTACCTTGATTTTTTATGAGAACATGATCCCTAGTGACCTCTTCTTGACCTTTGACCTGGTTATTATCATTTAATTATTTTCTTGGCTCATCAAACCAAACAAGATGCAACAAACCCGGTCCAAATCGGAGCATGTCTTAACTTTTACCCCTGTAAATTTCAATGACCCCTAGTGACCTCGTATGACATGTCACTTTTAATCGCTGAACACCCTATATGTGCATGTACCCAAGGAATCTTTTGACCAATTGTGAAGGTCATGAGTCATTTCCTCTGAGACAAGATGCATTTTAAGTGATCGAATTAAAAATTTACATTTTGACCCCTAGTGACCCCTTTTTGACCTTTGACCTGGTCAATATGATTGACTTATTTTCTTGACTCATCAATCCAAACAAGATGCAATAAACCCAGTCCAAATCGGAGCATGTCTTAACTTTTACCCCTGTAAAGTTCAATGACCCCTAGTGACCCCTAGTGACACGTCACTTTTAATCGCTGAACACCCTATATGTGCATGGACCCAAGGAATCTTTTGACTAATTGTGAAGGTCATGAGTCATTTCCTCTGAGACAAGATGCATTTTAAGTGATCGAATTGAAAATTTACATTTTGACCCCTAGTGACCCCAAATGATTTTTAATTTTAAAAACCGAACTTTCATATATGCGTACGGTCATAAGAAATATGTGGACCAATTTTGACGATTCTAGGTCATTTCACTAAATTGGAAATGCGTTTTAAGTAAAAATCACAATTTGACCCAGTGTGACCCCTGTGTGACATTTGACCCCAAACTGTGAACACCCTATATGAAGGTTAGGTGGGGGTTCTACTGACCAAGTCTGGTGATTGTAGCATGTTAGATGTAGGAGGAGATGCATTTTGTAGATGGGTTTGAGGAAAGAAAAAAAAAAAAGAAGAAACACGACAGATACAATACCTGGATTTTTATAAAAATCAAGGTAACTAGATCTTGCTCCGGTCTAAGACCAGGCTACCTTGATTTTTTTATGAGAAAATGATCCCTAGTGACCTCTTCTTGACCTTTGACCTGGTTATTATGATTGACTTTTTTCTTGGCTTATCAATGCGCACAAGAAGAAACAAGTCCGGTTAAAATCGGAGAATGTCTTCAATTTTAACCCTGTATAGGTCAATGACCCCCTAGTGACTCCATTTGACATGTCACTTTTAGTACAGGAGCAACCTATATGAACATTGATAAGAGGAATCATTTGACCAATTCTGACAATCATCAGTCATTTCCTCTCGGACAAGTAGCATTTTGAGTGAATGGAGTGAAAATTTAATTTTTGACCCCTAGTGACCCCAAACATTTTTCGATTTTTAAAACCAGAGTATTATTTATGGGGATGGTAATTGTGGATATGTTGACCGAGTCTGAAGTTCCTGTGGCGTTTCATTAAAATGCAAGAGCGTTTAAAGTGACCTTTTCTTGACCTTTGACCACAAACTTATGATTGACTTTTTTCTTGGCTTATCAATGCGCACAAGACAAAAGTAGTCCGGTTAAAATCAGAGCATGTCTTATGTTTTACATTTGTATAGTTCAATGACCCCGTATGACCCCGTATGGCATGTCACTTTTAATCGCTGAACACTCTATGTGTGCATCGACCCAAGGAATCTTTTGACCAATTATGAAAGTCATCAGTAATTTCCTCTGAGACAAGATACATTTTAAGTGATCGAAGTGAAAATTAACATTTTGACCCCTAGTGACCTCTTTTTGACCTTTAACCTGGTCAATATGATTGACTTATTTTCTTGGCTCATCAAACCAAACAAGATGCAATAAACCCGGTCCAAATCGGAGCATGTCTTAACTTTTCCCCCTGTAAAGTTCAATGACCCCTAGTGATCCCGTATGACATGTCACTTTTAATCGCTGAACACCCTATATGTGAATGGGCCCAAGGAATCTTTTGACTAATTGTGAAGGTCATGAGTCATTTCCTCTGAGACAAGATGCATTTTAAGCGATCTAATTGAAAATTTACATTTTGACCCCTAGTGACCCCTTCTTGACCATTGACCTGGTCAATATGATTGACTTATTTTCTTGGCTCATCAAACCAAACAAGATGCAACAAACCTCGTCCAAATCTGAGCATGTCTTAACTTTTACCTCTGTAAAGTTCAATGACCCCTAGTGACCCCATATGACATGTCACTTTTAATCGCTGAACACCCTATATGTGCATGGACCCAAGGAATCTTTTGACTAATTATGAAGGTCATGAGTCATTTCCTCTGAGACAAGATGCATTTTAAGTGATCGAATTGAAAATTTACATTTTGACCCTAGTGACCCCAAATGATTTTTAATTTTAAAAACCGAACTATTATATATGCGTACGGTCATAAGGAATATGTGGACCAATTTTGACGATCCTATGTCATTTGACTAAATTGGAAATGCGTTTTAAGGGAAAATCACATGTTGACCTCGTGTGACCCCTGTGTGACCTTTGACCCCAAACGGTGAACACCCTATATGAAGGTTAGGTGGGGGGTTCTACTGACCAAGTCTGGTGATTGTAGCATGTAAGATGTAGGAGGAGATGCATTTTGTAGACTGTGTGTAGGGCCCGGTTTGAGGAAAGAAAGAAAGAAAGAAACACGACAGATAGAATACCTCGATTTTGAAAAAATCAAGGTAAAAATCAATACTCACCATTTACGCATTTTTGGATTCTTCCGAATAATTCATTTTGTGTTTGCCGATTTTTGTACGTAACAATATTCGTGCTTTCGTGTGGGGGCGGCATAGCAATCAGTTGGAACGATCAGTTGGAACTCGCAAAAGGCCGTAGGCTATCCAGATACTCTTAATATTCTAAGTATTTCATGATAGTCCAGGTAGCCCTTGTAAATCCAGTTATCACGGATGCCCTTAATATTCGATTGTAGATACCCCATTTTAGTCCTGGGAGGTCCTATTTTGAATCACTAAGGACACGTGGGGTATCTTGACTATTAAAGTACATGGGGTGGTACCTGAATAATCAAGGGCACTAAGTGTACATGGCGTACCTGGTTATTAAGGGCATATGGGGTACCTTTATTATTAAGGGCTTATGGTATATCTGGATTATTAAGGGCACCGTGGCACCAATATCAGAATTAAGGGCACCTTGGGTACATGGAGGAGCAATAACATACTTTACCCTTTACAAACTGGATACAGTAAGGGCATATTGGGTATCTGGATATAACGGCACATGCAGTACCTGGATTATTAATGCCAACTGTAGGGCCTAAGAACACGTGGAGTACTTGGATTAGGAACATCTGGGTATCTGTATTATTTAAGAGCACACTATGTTGCAGTTGTGTTTAACCATGCCTAAAAAAATGATGCTCCGTGGACAAGTCTGATTTGCTGAAGTAATGTTCAATGGACCATATCTTGAAAACCACCCAACCAAAATAAATAATTTGTTCAGGGTAGATGCTCCATTACACATTCTTTGTAATAAAATAAAAAACACAGATATCAAATTACAGGAAGTGGAAAAATATCACTTTCATTTTGGGTAAACTTTGTATTGGGTCACCCTGTATTTGGTCCACAAACAGTGATTTTATCGCTAATTTTAGAATTTAACCATTTTCGTGACTTTGCTTCTTGTAACCATTCACTTGACCGGACTAAAATTCGTACGATATTTTAAGAGCAATTTCCGTACTAACGAAATTTTAAGCTTTAATTTCATATCAAAAACATTGATGCCCGACTTCTTTTTTGATAAGAAACACCGAGTCTGATTTTCACCGATTTTCGGTCAGAAAACGAAACTTACGATCCCCCGTTAGGCCTCGCCAACTTGATTTTTAGTTTCCCGTAACCCGCCCGCGCTTCATTTTCATGCCCGCGTTTGAATTCATTATTGAAATTTTGGGGAAAATTCCGTTTTTGCAATGAAAACGTCCGAATTCATGCATTTTGTGTGATGAAATTGTGAAAAATGATTTTGACGAGAAAAAAATATCATATGAAATTGTGTAGAGCAGAAGGATCGATTCCGAACTCCGGACCTCTCGTTCTCCAAGCGAACTCTTTACCATCTGAGCTATCAAGCGAAACTAGTTATATCCGTGAGATTTAAACACTTCATCAACAACCCAACGACGGTACGAAATGAATTTAGCTCGAGAGCTATATTATAATCATTCACTTGAACAGACTAAATAATTTTATAATATTTTAAGCATGTTTCTAGTTACAAAAGACTATGAATATTATGATACCATGGATAAAATTGGTGCCTGATTCTTCAGAAGTGACTTTTTTACAGTGGATTTTGCTTTATTTTCGTCAAGTTTTTCTTGAATTCGGTTTGTGCGATTGCAATAATTTGCACCGAAAATACAACATGTCATGAAGTTCACAGCTAATATTAGATATATTATATGCATCACATGCCTTTTTATTTTACACTTTCATGGCAAATGTTTTTGAAATGTGTGATTATAATCATGAAAAGAGCTCATTTACATCGTGTTATCATGAGGTCAACTGTAAAAACGAAGCGGTATCGCTACGGGTGAGTACTTCCGGTCGCTGTGAGTGGGTTAGAAAAACAACGGCTTTGAGCGGGGCTGCATACTGACTGAACAGTCGGGCAACCAAAACGATTTAACCGCGTATTAAAGATCTAGTTGAGACACAAGCTGCCTCTAATAATACGGACGCCACCTCCACGGACGCCATCCCCACGGACGCCACCCTCACGGAACGCCATACACACATTGCATAACAATATCCCTTTTCTAGCCAAGGGGATAAAAATGCTACACAAATATTGTTTTTAGGTATAAGTTAACATTCACGTCTTCCTGTTAATGCTTGAATAAGTTTCTAGATAACAAGCTATTTGTCAAAATAAACCGTTTCCCTATACGTCGATTTTACTCTAGTCCCTTTACCTCATACAGCGTCAATCGAAATACACCTAGCACATAAAGTCCCTGCTCAGGTGCTTTGAGGTTGAGTAATTCAAAATATATAATCGGTACCAAAAATCTGAGATATACATTAAATGAGCAAATTTCTTCTCCGCAGTTTGATACCTCATTCAACAAAATCGAATGGATACTTTTAAAGTTATGTCGATTTCAATGACCGTTCATGCAACAGAAAAGTGGCACTAGGTATAGGAATCATTGATTTGTGTGTGATAACTGTGTGCTATCTGAACGTGACAGATGAATGGGTCTTTAGTGATAACCGCAATGTGCGGGACAAAGGGTGTATCTGGCTGTGAAGAATACAAGTCTTAGCTGATAAGCTGTGAGTTTTTCAGTGCGTAAATCCATACGGGTAAAACATTGATTTTTACCGTCTATGGTAAATCACACACAAATCAATGATTTCCTATACCTAGTGCCACTTTTCTGTTGCATGAACGGTCATTGAAATCGACATAACTTTAAAAGTATCCATTCGATTTTGTTGAATGAGGTATCAAACTGCGGAGAAGAAATTTGCTCATTTAATGTATATCTCAGATTTTTGGTACCAATTATATATTTTGAATTAGTCAACCTCAAAGCACCTGAGCAGGGACTTTATGTGCTAGTGTATATAGAGGACTAAATTATTTTCAGACTTAAAAGAAATTCTGTGTTTGGATAGCTTATCTGATTATAATAGGTTTATTTTAATTATGTGTGCTAATGATTATGATGTGCTCAAAATAGTTATTGACTATGTTAATATATGCTTCGCAACACGTGAGAGTAATTTGTAATATTTACTCACATGTATTATATCACTTTATTATATGAATGGTGCTTACATGTATTTTACTCTTGTTTATTATGTATCGTTACTTTGATTATACCATAATGTTTGGTGAATGTCAATAAAATATTCTATTCTATTCTATTCTATAGAAGTACTTACGCTTCCATTGTAGTTTATGTCCCTTATATCATTTGCCATTCGAATTCCTGTCACGTAGAAAGAATTATCAAAAACTTGCGCCAATGTTTGTAAACCACACGGTGATTCTACATGCTGCCACAATGCCCCCTGCTCGAGTGTCCACCCCGGTAGTATCATTACGTATTTACTGCCATATAAGCCATATTCATAAGACTGTTCAATTCAAAACAAATCATTTTAACAGTAATTACATATTGAGTGAATTTTCTTTCTAAAGTTGGGTTAAACATAAGGAAAATACCCCAAACAAAACAAACAAACACCCCTACCTGCACCAGATACATTGTGAGGGTATTTGTGTTTGTGCGCTGTGGGAGTACACAATGAGTATAAATATGCATTTTGGAGTTGGATTTTTTTGTTGGTACAGGAGTGCACTACGGGGGTAATTATATGTACTGTGGGGGTATTTGTGTATGCGCGCTAAAGCAAAATATACATTGTGGGAGTTGATTATTATAGATGGCGCCATTCATATAGTTGGGGTGGCAAAGTGTATGTATTAAGATGACAAATAACTTACACACACAAAACAAACAAATCGTTCTGGTGGTATATTTGTTGTTGCTTTTAACAAGCTCACAGTATCCTTTTATACCATTTGGAAACTGTTCATTGTGGGTACTTTCACAATGCCGAAATACTCCCACAATGTCAAATCGTACTCATATCTACACCCACAATGTACCTCTTGTAAATACATACATAGAAGCATTTATATAGCGCTGCTACATCGAGATCGTAGCGCTCATCCGAAAGATGCGTGAACAGATATAGACCGGGATGACCCCCTATTCTTTACGAAAGAGTCTGTAACAAACAAACACCCCCACAATCAAACAAACTAAAAGGTTTGTTCACTTTTGAACTGGTACAGCGAAATTTGTCGATTTGAATTATTGTGTTAAATTTAGTTAGAAATATTTTTGTCGAGATGTAGACAACTTTTGATGATAACTCTTGATAGCATGGCGCATTGGTTTGTCAAATTTGCTTGGTCTCTTTGGAAACAAATATTTATTCCCGCACTTCTTTTTGACTCACACTGTTGACTCCCACTGTATATTCATATTTTACTAACATAAGGCTCGTAGGAAATGTTATCACACCTTGGCCAGCATCTTCGTATAACGCTCATTGGTTGGTCGTTACGAACCCCTTTCTAATGCTGATTTTATACTACATTCGCGATCCGGGTCGCTCCTATGACGAGTTGTACGTCATAATTCAAAACCTTCCTCTGATACAATCGATCAAGAGATCACTTGATTGGAAACAACCAGTCGTCAGTCAGCTCCGGAACGAGAGCCCGTTTCACTTGAGGGCGCTACAAATTGACTGGTGTGCGTCACCTTGGTAACGTGTACCCGTCAATTTGTGCAATCATTGCATTTTTACTTTTAACAGCCTAGCTACCAGAATTCCTCGAGGCAGCTCGTCCGATGATTGTATCTCACCTTTGAACCCAATATCTCGCAATACAGGTCAAATACACCTTTTTACCGCGATGAGACTACCCTTGTCTAGGCGAGTTTATACCATTTTAACGAAATTTTAGGTTAATCGTGATAATTTTTACAATAAATATAATCATTGTAGTATTATATATTATATATTATATAGAATTTCAAAGATAATAGACTTATTTTATTGTTGAAAATCAGCAAAATGGGATTTATTTCCAATCTGTGACGGGAGGTCGTCACAAGCCCGCCCTCTATTGAAATATCAAACTTATTCGTCACCCAGCTGAAGACGGTCTCCCGTCACTTAATGCATCCCATGTGTAAAAATTGACGGCAGTGCGTCACTTAATAGCACGCCCTCAAGCCGAACGCGCTCCCGTTCCGGAGCAGACTGGTCGTGGCCAGTTGACTTCAATTCAACTCGAACGATCGGTCGTTAATGACGTAATGAACAACATATTATTCCAACCAATAGAGTAATGTTATTTTATGTGGAAATTAGCATAATCATTATACACATTATTGAATAGATTCATCAGGATCGGTAGACATAAATGATAAGATAAGGCTCTTATATTGATCCAAATAGTATACTCACAACTGTGGACGTTTCGGCAATACTGTTGCCTTTCTCAACACTTAGTAGATTGTGGTGAGTTATTTACTGTCACCGACGAAAGGTGATACTGCCCCTCGTGATAAACGGGATCAACTCAACACCACGCATGCTGTAAACAACATCCCGTACAAAAACTGCAACTTAAGTTATGTCGGTGAAACGGGCAGAACATTCGGCACTCGTCTGGAGGAGCACAAGACTGAAGCAGAGAAATATTCAGCAAGAACATTGCCACCCGGGCCAGCCGCAAGTCTTCACAATCTACAATACATAAGTCGGCCATTACGGATCATGTTGTGGACAGTAATCATGTGATTGGATGGAAAGAGGCTAAGGTCATAGGCACGGAACAAGATCGGTACAAGAGATGGATAAAGGAAGCAGTGGAGATAAGAAAGAAAGGGGGCACCACTATGAACCGAGACGAGGGGCAGTATCACCTTTCACACGTTTGTGACGAACTTTTACTGTCTAGAGTCAAGAAACGAACTGGCAACTCCAAAACCGCAGCTGAGAAAATTCCCTCTAGCGTCGGTGACAGTAAATAACTCACCACAATCTACTAAGTGTTTAGAAAGGCAACAGTGTTGCCGAAACGTCCACATTTGAAAGTATACTATTTGGAACCTTATCTTTTATCATTATACACAGCCATTATCCAGCATACGGGCTGTGTTTTACATCTTGTCGTCTGCGCGACCAAAAAAAGCACATGAAATACGTGCGACTACCAGCGATGTAGTAGTTCGTTGCGACCTACGGCGATTGACAATCGTCATAGGTTGCCTTTAGCTAGCGAGTACTACGTGCTGCGACCAGCGACTGGCTAGTGTGTTATCAGCATAACGTGTGTATTTATAATTAATGAAAACCTGGGACCTAAAGAACTCATTTTGTTTGTGAATTTCAAAACATCATGTTTCATTTACAGATTACCTTGCATGCGAATGATATGGCGTTAGCGTGATATGCCAATAAGAAAACAATACGAGCATCATGACGCTGTCAAAGAAAAACAATACCACAGAGTTAATGAAAAAACCGGGAAAAAACCCCATCTTGTTTTCCACACCAAATTAAAGGTTGGACGTTTTTAAAATATGTTTATCATCAGTACGTTTGCTGAAAAATAAAGTAAATCGCATTAAAAAATATACATACACCTAGCAAAAAAAGTTCCACACCAGTTGCTTACATGTTAGATAATCCAAATTCAATAATCAGTAACAAAATCTAATATATTTGCATTAAGTGAGCAAATTTCTTCCGCGTAATTTGATAAATTCATCCATGAAATTGTTTGGATTTTGAAAGTTATGATGGTTTAAATGACCAGATCAAAAGCAGTTTGGGCATGGATTAATGATTAGGTGTGATTCATTACATACATCTTGATACTGCAGAGCACACACTAAGCAATGATATCCCATAGAAAAATAAATGTACTACCTGTTTACAGGGTGTCCCTAAAAAAGTGTTCCACGTAATTGACCTCATTCATTACTCAGTATTTGACTGTAATCTTTATATAATCTAAAACATGATTTAGTTGGCTTTCAAATCCCGTTTATTTGATTGTGTTTACTTTTCTCCATCCATCAACAACGAGCACTCAAAAGCGGACTTTTAGAAAAAGATACTTTTTGGGGAATGTGGCATTTTCATCTTTGAACATTTCGTATTTGGATTTGATATTTTTACGAGCTTCCATATAACTAAATGAGCTTTCGTATGCAGTTTGTTTTGTCGAATTTGCTTCAGTTATGCTTTGACCATGAGCAAACAATATCTGAAACAAATCATCCAGGTGTAAAATTGCTGTTATTTTTAACGCTTTCAAGAATTTCAAGCACCACAAATTTGACTTTCTGTGATCAACTTTGATCAAGCGTATTCCTCAATAGAATAAAGCAAATGAGACAAATCAAACGGAATTTGAAAGGTAATTTAGTCATCTTGAAGCTTATATAAACGTCAATTGGTAAATACTGATCATTAAATGAGAAAAATTACTCTTTCCACAAGCATCTTTTTTCTTTAAATGTGGCACAACCCGTACTCGTGATTGATCAAGTGTAAGAGGGTTTATTTACAATACCTCCTACCAGTAAACGTTGAGCCGAGCCGAGTTAACTTAAGATTAATATAATAAACTCAGGATGCAGAAGGTGTAGTGTCGAACTAATATATTTATTCAGATGAAACCATACTTGTAATTGTTCTTGGTCATGATAAATAAATAATACTGAAGAACTTAGTGTTGAAGGTGTCGTGTGGTCAAAAGCAAAAGTCGGAGAGAGAGAGATAAAATCCAGCATGGTCTTTTATCTCTCGTAGCTCGGGAGGGGTGTTGATATTGGCCCAATTGTGATACCCCTGTTCTCGTGCGTAATTGGCCAATAACTAAACGTATTTAAATAATATGCACGAAATACTCAGGTGTAAAACACCTGTGAGATTGGATCCTACCACGTAAACATGTTACGTAATAGTTTATGATATAAAATGATATTAAAGGGACACTGTTGCTTTTCACATTAGCCTCTCACACAAGCATATCGTTGGATAGTAAAAAGCAATGAAAATCAAACTAACGGCATTCGAAAGCCAACTACATTATCATTTAAATTATATTAATATTACAGCCAAATACTGATTAATCTATGAGGGCAATGACGTGGAAAACATTGAACCCATTTCTTACGGACACCGTGTATAAGCCATCATTGATCATAGCTGTAAAAGTATCTACTCAATCTTTATGAAATTCGAAAAGGTGTCGAATTACGGGGAAGGAATTTGACAAATTAAAACAATAAATAGTAACGGATATTTATTGGACGGCTTACCAATATACTCTCAATGTGTTGGTCCAAATTGTCAAAATCTGACACAGCCTCTACTGTCATAATATTTGTACCATCGCTTTCCAAACGATATGTAAGATCTTCAACATTCTGAATAGAGTTACGAGAAAGACAAACGTCTATAAATAACAACACGAAGGTTACATTATTGCATGAGTTTAAGTGATTTTCGTCCGTCCGACTGTCCGGAGAGTTTCGACAGTAAGAGGCAGGTCTGTAATTGTTGGTCGTTGGTAATAGTTTCTTCCGGTTTTATACAGTCCTTGCGAAATTTGATGTTTTGCAACGCGACTCTTGGAGAGGAGAGGCGGAACAGCAAAATTAAGACGCTGAGAAACATTTTGTTCAGTGATTTTAGATTACATTAACAACTCATCACGTCTAAATGAATGCACTTGTACGCTAATCAAGATTCCAGTATGAGTACTTCATATCAGTTAAATTAACAAACCAAGGGACCATTCATTATTAATTCCGGAGGGCGGGAGAAACATAGGGTGTCGTACGTGATTTTCAATTTGACAAACAGGGGGATTAGAGGGGCGTGGTCGTTTTAAATGTGTTAATCTCCAAGCCCAACATCCTACAGTCCACACCACTCAAATCTGAAAAAGCAATTTACCGATGGTGCAGTTTATGTGACACCTCTAATGTAACAGAGAACATTGAGTAGGTAGTACAACTCGTAAATCCCGGCGAAGTGACTGAAAGAAATCGGGTTGTCTGATAGCCAACGTTGTAAACATGGTAAAGAAGAAAAGGATCACACACGATATGATGAGTACGATTAAGAGAGTTACATTATTAACCCTAACCCTGCCAAATCCAACAGAATCCAACGAGCCAATCTCTGTGGTCCACCCGGCGTGCAAGTTTTCTAGGATAAAATGGACCCAGGCTATATACTTGGAGTATACTCCGCAAAGTAGCCTTGACACCCGTGGTGTAGTGGGGAATCCTAAGCCGCTGGTGCTGGTGGTTCGTGTTTCAAATCCCAGGGGGTCACGGTGACTTTGGGGTCACTTTTCGCCGCGCAGAAAAATAAATCTGAAAAAAATGCCGGAATGGGTTTGGGTTAATACGTGAACTTGACAAGTACAATACAACCAAACAAATGGACAAAACTATAGACGCGTGTGGTACAGGTCGTTCATTATTAACGGTAAATAAGCGAACATCCTGAAATCAATGATTGTATCAGTATTCAGTGAATTGGAAGGAAATGTACCACCTATATATCAGGTAAGGAAACATCAGTCTCCTTGTTAAGAAGAGTAAAGAATTACCTCATTAATATATGAAGGTTTTCATGTGGCAGCTAAGAACCAAGTTTGTTTGCAATTGGACTCGGTTCCAATCAGTCTGTGTATTTTTAGATTTTTTCAGTTTATTATACAACTTGACCTCTACTGACTTTGACCTTAATATGTGACCTTTGACATCATTGACATATGAAGGTTGCTATGTTGCATGTATGATCATAACTAGGCTGCAATCTGTCTTTGTATGATTTTGTTTTGTGTTTTCAGTTTTATTGCACAACAACTTCAGATGACCTTTGACTTTGACATTGATATGCGACCTTTGATCTCATCGACCTATGAAAATTGCATCTTTGTACTAAATTAGGTTGCTGTTGGACTTTGTATGAAAAAGAAATGTGGAAACCCAAAAAGTTTGAAACACACCCCGACTGACTGCCCGAATGCCCGACGAAGAAGACATTACTACAGCTGCTGAACGAATCATTACTCGATCTGTAAATATTCATCAACAGAATACTGTTCTTCAATATTTTGAAGAATTGTTTGTACTTTATTTTAACTGATTACCAGTATACTACTGGTAGAGAAAAAAAAAGTACGGGTCTGGGTGCTGAAAATAATTATCTTCGTCTGATTGTAATAGAATAAAATACTTTTCGAAGACAATATAAACTCATTAACAAATGTATGAACATGTTATTTATGAAATAATTGAGTACTTTGAATCTGTGTCTTTAATATGGTATAGATATGTTGTTCTTAAATAAATCACTATTTAACTTTGACATGTTTTAAAAACGCTATATGGATAATAAAGACTCAATGAGTAATTGAAGGTTTCAGATGGGCAGGTCAGGGTGTGTTGGGTAGGGAGTAATTTCTTTTTATTCAACAGGGGGTTGTGAATTTAACTTCATGGCAACAGGGGGAGATAAGCACTTTTCTCACTCCTCCCTCTGGCATTAATAATGAACGGTCCCTAAATATCGTACTTTAAAATGGTGGCATAATGCCTCGAAGAATGTATTTAGGTTTTAGGAGCACAAGATATATATTTCACAAGATATCCTTCTGTTATAGAAATTAAAACATAGAAGAAAACAAATCTAAGAGGTAGGCTATTTCGTCATCAACACGATGAACACAGTAACCGTCAAACCACACGTCGAAAACAGTGACGGTATAATTAACATGGTTTAGCATTGTCCGAACCAAAAAATATGCCGTAGGCGACCAAAACAAAAGCCCTGTATTCACGGGCCCGAAAACATTTCACATGACCAGCCGACCCAACCTGAGAGGTCCTTTTGCCTGCAGAACAGGGGGTGTTTATTCGTCGCCTTGTGATTATTTTTCTGGCAGATATTTACAGGATAATTTATCTATGTATTGCCTGCCAATCAGGACGTTAGATACCTAATACTCATCTGTGATTATCCTTTTTATGTACAATATCAAATTTCCACTTACTCCTCGAAAGTATTCCACGTCTTGAAACACGATGGCAACTCTCTTCCATTTCATGTAATTGATGAACCCAACGCGACCTAAATTCCTATCGTTTTCTGCAAGAATCGTCGGTACCGTTAACGGAAATCGTAGACGATCCCAAAGATCCGGGGCATTAGCTACTGTCACCTGAAATAATTGCAATAATTATACCTAATTATGTATACGAAAGCGAGATGAAGAAAGTAGGCCTACACATAACGATATTGTGTAACGAAAGAGAGACGAAGAATGCGAACATACCCACTGTTGATGTCTACCTCACCCGTTTCACTTGAGGGCGCTAACAATTGACGGGTGCGCGTCATCGTGGTAACGTGTACCCGTCAATTTTTGCAATCATTGCATTTTCGCGTTTCAGCCTTAAATATTTGCATTAAAATGAAAATCTTAACAATTTGAGAACGGCCTAGGTTCCAGAATTCCTCGCGTCAGCTAGTCCGATGATTTTATCTCACCTTTGACCCAAACATCTCGCAATATTGGTCGCAATTACACGTATTTGAGTAATATATCCCGACATGAGACTCATATTTAGGGTAAGTGTGATAATGTGTACGTTAAGTATAAGACTTGTAGTAGGCATAGCACTAGTCACGCTTCACAAACCTGCCACACACACATTTCGTGAACAATTGAGAAATGTCTATTTTTTAGGTAAACTTCCAATCTAATTTATAAACAAACGAAGGTATATATACAAATGTGATCTTTTCACTTTATATAGTTTAGTTATGTTCTTGAAATTGTGGGGGAGTGTCAATTCATTAACCCTCCTCGAAATAATTTAAATAACATATTGTATTTCAGTGGTTTTTATGCAGCGCGTGAAATCTATTACTTTTCCCATTGAGTGCACACACAGAAATCAGCTGCCTCAATTCTTATAAACAGCCCTGTAAGAAATACATTTTCCGCAAGTGCTACATTCCATGTATGGAAATGCCCGTACCACATTATGATAGCCCTGTTCTTCACCTACATCCACATACAGGTACTTTTCTAAATTTATTACCATAACTCGAGATTAGGCTGTTTAAACGAATCCACATATTTTTGCTAAAAATACCTCATTTTGAGCAAAATTCCTTATATACAATCTGTGAAAACCCGCCATATGGTGGCATTTTTTATATTGGAGATATATATATATCTTAAGAAAGCTTAAACTGTGCTGATTACAGAACTGTTTCGATCATTCTTCTACGATCACTACAACAACAAAAAGTTATGAGTGAATGATGATTGTGATGCCATGAAAAACAAAACAAGAAATCATAAAAAACAGGCCAAAAAAAGATACATAATTCAATAGAATAACATTATAAGGTTAATAATAAAAATGGCTTAAGTAAGTTTTTGAAGGTGAAATTTCATGAAAGATGATGATTTTTTTTTTTAATTTAAATTTTACCCATAATCCCTAGTTCACATTTTGCGACATCCGACGGGTTTTCACAGATCGCATCACATTTATCAGGACATTTATGCATAATTTGATACAAATCAATGGTTACCATCGTTACAATTAAAAAAATAATACAATATACTTTTGTTAAACACGGTGACGCATATTGTGAATGTATCTATGAATATAATCATGTCAACAAAATATGGCGTAAGGTACCTTATTTGCATTTTTGAGATTTGAATAATTAATTAGCTAATTTGCATATTTGATATGATATCGAGCTGATTATCAGTTTAAAAGATACATCTTAGCACAGTTATCCATCATACCAAATGTCATTAGTTTACTACTTACAGATCTTGAGATATTTAGTTACGCATATTCAATAAGCTAGACTTCGTCATTTTTTTAGGATTTCCACATTACGGATTGAATTTTTCCAAATATATAGCGCATTTTCAGGAACCTGATGTACAAATATGGAATAAAATACACCTCTAATTTTCCATCGGCTGGTAAACATGTGAGGAGTGTGATGATTAATACGTTTTTTGGTCATTTTAAGAAATGGTTATTAAAATAAAGAGGTTCAACATTGACAAAAATCAATTTGTGACTCAAGATGGCATTTCGTGGCAGGTTTTCGACAGCTTTTGGAGATTTTCAAATGACCATATCACCAGAACGCATTACTCGATTAACATGATTCTTCCACCAAATTAGATCTGTTGCCAAGATCTTAAAAATGACACCTGTTTTGTTGAATTCCAATATATTTAAAATTATAGTGTGCTATACCTACTTCCCAGACAACATTACAAAATTGGCCCAATATTGATGTTTCATTGGCCCAATATTGGCTTACAATATTGGCGGAATATTATTTGCTCATTGGCCCAACCTTGGGCCAATATTGGGCGATCTTGGAGAAATGTTTGGTAAGAAGAATTCTATCTTTATATTGTTTCATTTCCCCCAAAAGAGGAGTGAGCGAATCCCGGGCCAACCGTGGCCAGGACCAACTTTGGCAAAGGGCAAGCCCAGGAGGACAAGAGAAAAATTCTTCAAGGGACAGGACAAGGCACAAGATCCTAGCCAAAAGGCCGGGAAGCGATATCTTTTAACAGCGGCCGCAATTTTTAGACCACGTCAGAATTTGTATATCAAATCAAAGGTGTCATTTTCCGCCCCTGGTATATTAAGCCCATTATTGGACCAATCCAACATGATGCCAATTGAAAAGTGCCAATGTAAAACCAATATTGGTCCAATATTGGTTGCCAACATGATGCCAATTGAAGAGCGCCAATGTAAAACCAATATTGGTCCAATATTGGTGACCAAGAGAGTGCTAATCCCAACATTGCCAATGGGAACCCAATATTGGCTCAATATGGCCAACAAGATAATGCCATTGCCAATATTGCCAATGTTGGGCCAATATATGTATGTTGTCTGGGTTGTAGTATAATACAGGGTGAATCAATAAACTTGTGCAATGATTGAAACGGCCATTTGACCTTGATGTGTGCATTGAACCATGACATTGTTTAGTGTTGTTTGTATAAAGCGTAGTTAATCCAGTGGGAAAAGTGTAATGTACCTTAGGTCCCAGATTCTGGACTATACTATAAGTATCGTCCGATACTGGAACACCCAGTATCGTTCGAGACTGGTACAAAGTCAGTGTTCCAATATCGGCCGATACTGGTACATATAAAATGTACCAGTATCGTTCAATACTGGAAAAAATCTCACTGGTATCACGTGTACCAATATTGCCCTATACTAGAACATACAAATGTTCCAGTATCGCTCAACACTGGAACACAATTTGGTGTTCCTTTATCGACCGATACTGGAACAGTAAAATCGTACCAGTATCGACCGATACTGGTATACCAGTATCTGGGACATAAAGTACACTTTTTCCAATCAAGTTTATTTTTCCAAAAAATGAAAGTATTAGATTGAAAAATAAGCAAACTGCTTGTAAGCTGACCGCGTTTTTTTGCAATTCCAATGGGGTTTACTCATAGTAAAATTGGTATTGCTAAAATAAATGGCAAACAAAAATTCCTAAAAATTAATGATTTAACTCTGAGATAACCAATTAATCATCTGATACCAAGGTGTCAAATGAAAAGGCAAATCTGAATTCCAGCATCACAAATCAACCATCAAGAAGTGGAGGCACGTCGCACGTGACAGAGCGGCAGTGGCATCCTTACGCCGCAACAGGGGAATGGTTAGGAGAGCTGTTCGCCCCGTATTGGACCATGTTGGACAGGGCCACACATGTCTTCAGCAAAATGTTGGCCACATGGGCCGTATTCTCGTACTAAACGCGGTTTTAGCTTAAAGCCGTGTCTAACTAAACGCGTGTCTAGCTTAAACGCGAGTTTATCTTTTAAACAACGTGTTTAACAAAACACGATTTTAAATTACGCAAATATCGTCCCGGTTTATGATACATGGTGGCCCAGATAAGACACCGTAGTTAAAAATCAAATACATCAAATGCACGTGTTAGCGATACTATAGTACCTGGCGTGGCCTATCCGTCAGGTCTCTTATTCATAATTGTTTCAACTTTTCGAAACGTCTAATTGTGTGTGAAGTTATGTAAACAAAAAAAATCTAATTTTAGTCGGGAGGACTTACTTTTGTTGACCCCTTTAGATCAAGACATTGGCGATTTTGATACCCTTAGAACGGGCCCAGACCCGTGTTGTGGATTAAAAAGCACCCTAAATCCGCGTTTTCGTTCACGCGGATGATAACAATGCCCTGACTGGCCACCGGGAGTGCCGCACTCTGTCCACGCATGATAGAGTATGGATTAGGGTTAGGGTTAGGATTAGGATTAGGATTAGGATTAGGATTAGGGTTAGGGTTAGGGTTAGGGTTAGGGTTAGGGTTAGGGTTAGGGTTAGGGTTAGGGGTTAGGGGTTAGGGGTTAGGGGTTAGGGGTTAGGGTTAGGGGTTAGGGGTTAGTCGTTAGGGTTAGGGTTAGGGTTAGGGTTAGAGTTAAGGTTAAGGTTAGGGTTAGGGTTAGGGTTAGGGTTAGGGTTAGTGGTTAGGGGTTAGGGGTTAGGGGTTAGGGGTTAGGGGTTAGGGGTTAGGGGTTAGGGGTTAGGGGTTAGGGGTTAGGGGTTAGGGGTTAGGGGTTAGGGGTTAGGGGTTAGGGGTTAGGGGTTAGGGGTTAGGGGTTAAATTTATGGTGTCATTCCAAGTTGTCTATTCAAACTATACAACACGTGAAATTACGAATATATTTATTCTTTTCATTATTTTCCTAGTGGTTCTTTTTCAGTGTTAATATTTCAGCCTTCGAAGATACAAAACATGATTCTTATTGTCGGGCATCACCCTTATTCACATTAAAACTTTGTTGACCGGGGAATACATTCGTAGTGGGTTTGGCATCAATTTGCTAATTAAACCAGTCTTGTGTAGGAGTCACAGTCCCCTGGAGCCATGGTCCGACTACCTGTACAGTACTAAAGTAACTAGTTTCACTTCACACGTCATTCCGTGTATGTCTATGAGGCCGGACTATGACTTCAGGGGGGGGGGGGGGGGGCATTGCTCATTTCAAACCGGGCGAAGCCTTCGTAGAGGGTTTGGCATTTCCTTGCAAATCAATAACCAATAGACGTTATTCATAATTGGCGCAATTACGTCTACAGAGGGTGTGAATTCTAACTGAGCATGCTTAGAGCAATTAGTGCGCCGATAAACATTACAATCTCGTATTTTTACTGCAATGTAATGAACTGTGAACTTCTACATTTTCTTAGATAGTGTCGGTTACCAGCAAACATTTCATTTCAAACTAGTGCAATAGATAGTTTAAACGTACAAGTTTATTTCACGAATAATAAGGTCAAATATTGAACAGCTCAGAAGTATGAAGACTTTTTATGATTAGTGCAAAGTTCACCACATAGAAAAACTACATCACTCTCGTCTCGGCTACATCGATTGCCTCGTTTTCGGAGCACTAATTGCTCTGAGCATACTCAGTTGGATAGATAAGATAAGAGGTAGGCCTACACATCGTACATGTATGGCTCAAGGAAATGATTTGGTAATAATCATACATTAGATAAGGACTATATTGAAGACTATTTACTACCTGCAATAAGTTATACATGGCAGCAACGGGGTTTGATAGAATGGATACAGAGGAATATGGTGATCCAAATATCATATGAATCTGCGGTCCATCGTAAATATACTCGTATAGAACGGACAGAGCTTGCTGAGCATCCTGCAAATAGTAACAACAAGTAAAAGTTCGTTTAGGAAAATGGGTGCAACCTGTTAAACGGGCCCGTTTAACCCATTGGAATTTGAGATTCACGTTTTTTGAGAGAGAACAAAATCAATTTTTATTTATATTTATTTTTACTGCTAATAGTCTTTAAGAGACGATTTTCCCCCAACAGTGTTACTCCATACATTAGGACAGGCAATCTTATTAATGTGCTTAAATGTGTTAACCCAGCGTGGACCTGTGGGGGCGTCATTAATAATGTATTCTATAACGCACCTTTTAAGCGTATCTCTAATCGACGACAACGCAGTTTAGATTCATTAGAGCGTTTAACGTAAGTTTTTGCCAGCGGTGCATCTCGAGATTAGAGAGTCGTGCAAAATACTTAAATCTATGAACATATTGAAGGGATGCGATGGGGTTCCAACCCCAATTCGCCATAGAGGGCTACGCCCGGAGTGTTACGGGGTGCCTTCAAAATATATCTTGCCATTTTGTAGAACACATGAAGTGTCACATCGATATTTATCCGATTAATTTTAATAACCAGCCCCATTCAACCTATCATGTAGATCACATGAAGTGTCAAATCGATTCTATTCAAATTAATTTGGATAACCAGACCATTCAACCTATCATGTAGAACACATGAAGTGTCACATCGATTCCTATCCGATTGATTTTTGATAGCCAGCCCCATTCAACCTATCACGTAGACAGCATGAAGTGTTACATCGATTCTTATAGATCAACATGGATAGGGGAATGTGGGGCAACTGGACCGTGGGGCAAGTGGTCCGAAATGAAGGATTTTGTAATTGTATGGGCATACTGCTTTCTTTTGAACAGTACGACTTTTGTTGATACTTGACATATATCCTTACCTTCTACAATCCAAAACATTTGGAACTTTAGGCTATTTACACATGTGATTTTCTCCAGATCTTTGAAGCCAACTCCTTGAGTGACTGATTGAAAATTCACTGATAGTATGGGCGATATATGAAGATGGGTTTAGATCATGTTAAATGTACTTTATGTGATTGACAGATATGCAGCAGTAAATATATACATGCAGTACAGTCGTCTTAAGATGCTAGGTGCATATAGCATTTGATGGGTGCTATATTGTAGTAGTGTGCTTAGGGACTTTCCGAAATACGATTGAAACCATAGGTTGTGGTTGAAATGACTGTAACATGGCGGATATTGCTAAATTGGGACATTGGTGGTTTGGAATTGCGATCAATATAATCATTTAAAGAATGCTTCAACTTTTAAGTTGAAGCATTCTTTAAATGATAATATTGATCGCAATTCCAAACCACCATGATTTAAAAATCATTATCACGGGTATTCATTTGGTAGAGTTATTAGTTTATGAATTTGCAAATAACAAAGTACACCATTTCTTATTTTATCTAAAGACACTCGTCTACTTGTTGGACCCGAACGCCGTAATATTTGCGAATTCAAAGATACTCGCTGGATACAGAAATCTGTGTAATGGCTAAAAACAAAAAATGCAGTTTTGCCTTTTTTCTGAAATGTATTGGAGTTATTGATTATTATGACAAATGATGGTATGTTTTAAAACATTTTGGCGTAAAATTTGTTACGTCACAGGCGTGTTTGAATAATGTTTCATCTCGACAAAGTGCTACGTCATTTGGTGGGGCAAGTGGTCCAAAGGGGTATGGGGCAACTGGACCGCCGTGCAAAAACTTAATCAAAATTGCAAAATTTCATTTTGAAAATGAACTGTTAGTGTCAATAAAACATGACTCGGTATTGAAATGTGAATAGAATATGAAATAATGCACATTCTTTCTAGTTCTTAGACATTTTGGGGCATTTCGGGTCTAATACCACTATTTCTGCTATTTAAGGATTACAATATGACATGAAATTGCTTTAGAATGGTTTAAAACCTCGGTATTATGAATTACCTCTTTATAATATTTTGTCAATGGTGTCTGTAAAGGTATTTGCTATGACGAAATATCATGATTTATGTACTTTATCCACTGCTTTTTGTGTATATTAACCGTTGGGTCATCATTGTCATATTTATTGTAAGTACTAAATGATGATTATATGAAGTAAATAAAATAATTAAAGAGAGGGTATATATAGACAAATGTATGGGGCATCTGAATAACACAACCATGTAACCATTTAACTAGGTGATCATACCGTTTTATCTAATAAATGTGCAGTCGAAAATTTCGCTTGCTTTGTACACCATATGTTATATGTAAACAGTTACATGGGTGATATTTTCATAGCAATTCCATAAATATTTACACGAGCTTTAATCTTTTATATCATGAAATATGCTTAACCGGACCAGTTGCCAAATCCTCCCCTATATGGAATAAGATATTTTTTCTTCATCTTGGTCTGGTTTTTGGAAATATTGTAACATGTTGTAGATTCAAGTAGAAACCACAAATTACGGAATTGTTTGATATTCATACATTGTGTTAGCAACCAATGTGTGTTTTTAGGTTTAAAAAAACTCAATTTGTCTAATTTCATGTTTTGAGCTATATTTATTATTTATTATTAAGCAGCATTTATAAAGCACCTTTTCTAAAAAAAAGACCAAAGCGATAAAATAGGCACATGATTTAAAGTACCAAGTAGGCTTATATACAAAATATTAACATATCAATAGAAAAATTTGAATCTAAAAAGGCAATTAGTAAAATACAATAATATAGACGATAAACATACATCCACAATGTCATACACACGCGCGCACATCCCTACGGACGCACATTGACATGATTACAAAATCCCCTTCTGGTTTTTAAAAACCAGGGAAGGTACATTCACCCCCCCCCCCCCCCACCCCACACCCGCCCTAACTCAAACCCTCATATGGCTACACGGTACACACTCCACACATAACGACATCCACGTTTTGGGAAGTTGACTTGACGAGATAATTTATCTCACCATGACAACATCCACTTTTTATGAAATCAACATGTCCAGATACTTTATCTCACCATGACGACATTATCTTTCGCAGAAGTCAACTTGGCAAGATAATCTATCTCACCATGACGACATCTACTTTTTGTGAAGTCGACTTGACGAGATAATCTATCTCACCATGACGACATATACTTTTTGTGAAGTCGACTTGACGATAAAGTCTATATTGCCATGACGACATTCACTTTTTATGGAGTCAACTTGGCAAGATAATATATTTCACCATGACAACATCTACTTTTTGTGAAGTCGACTTGACGAGAAAATCTATCTCACCATGACGACATTTACTTTTTGTGAAGTCGACTCGACAAGATATTGTATCTCACCATGACGACATCTACTTTTTGTGAAGTTGACTCCTCAAGTTAACCTATCTCGCCATGACGAAATTTGTGTTTTGTAAAGTCAACTTGACATGATATTCTATATCATCATGACGACTAATAAAACTGTTTAAGTCAAGAATGTGAGAAAAAATATGTGACTATTTCAACATAACGTTGATAATATGTCGACTTGTCAAGATAATTATGTAGCCATCTAATGGCACTTTAAACGCTCCGTAGAAATCGGAGTAAAGAAACATGCTAGTTGCTAACGAGATATTGATCCATCTCAAGTGCCATTGATTATTTACACACGTTCGCGTTGTTACACTTCCCTGACTTTGACGGTCAATTTCTCAAAACTGGGTTTCTTGGTTGTGTCAACTTCTTTTGCTCATATCTATGGATACAAACAAGCTATAATAGTGGTTAATATATCATTTTAAAGCTGAAATATTATATTTTAAGAATATGATAAAAAACTATAAACACATTTTTGCGACTTTCCACCCATTTCGTGGTGCCATGTCACAAATGTACCTTTTGACAAATTGAAACGTTTATGAAAAGGAAAAACGCTTGGCTACCCATTGTAAGTTTTCCTTTTTCAATAGCATGTTTACTTCTTCCAAAACATTCACATTTCCCCAAAATGATGTTTTCAGAAAAAGTGGAACTTTTCAAAATTTTATGCAAGAAAGTTACAAAATGTCTGACCAGTGCTGTGTAAAATCTTTATTTTCAATTAAAAGAAGGGTGTTTTTTCTTTAGCTGGTCCTTAATTAAAAATAAAATTATTTTATTTCATTCATGACTAGCCAATTCACGTCAATAACTGTATCGTTGAAAAGTGACACTTTTCGGAAAACATCATTTTGTGGGAATGTGACTGTTTTGGGAAAAGTAAACATAGTATTGTAAAGGGGAAACATTGTGTGGGTAGCCAAGAGTTATTCTGTTTCATAACTGTTTCAATCTTTCAAAACGCTTAATTATTTGAGGATTTAGGCACACAAACTCGTATCGAATCTTTTTTGAAAACATCATTTTTGTGAGAAATGTGAATATTTTGGGAAAAGTAATAATGATATTGAAATGGAGAAACTTTCTATGGGTAGCCAAGTGTTTTTGATTTTCATAAGTGTTTCAATCTCTCAAAACGTCTAATTATGGGTAGAGTTATGCAAACAAACGTGATCAAATTTTAGGGGGACTTACTTTTTTCGACCCCTTTATATCTTTACTGACCAGCCTATAGAAATAACTACGTGATCATAATATAAACATTGACATGAGAAACAAACTCTTATGTTATGAGAAAGTTTCTGGTCCAGCAAAAGAAACTGTGTCCGGTTTTGGTCAGGAAAAGATCTATGATTACCTATTATGTTATGTAAAGAAAAATAAGCACATTGCAGAAAAGATTTTACATGTTAAGATAGACATAATTAGTACAGATATTCACTCTTGCAAACGTAAATGATGAGATTTAGAAACGGCTAAATCCAAATATAATACAGAATGATGGTATTCTTCTTTTACGTTCAAGTTAATAGACAATTCCAGATAGCCCATTTGATATCATTGATCAAATGTTTTTTTGGTTTTTTTTGAAAAATTAGTTCATACTTCGTCGTCGTCGTTCTATGGCTGATTCGTTGTGACCCTATTGATGATGGAGCGCCATCGTTGTCTATTTTGTGACATGCGATGTGCAGAGATAAGAGATAAGCCAGTTGCTTCCTTAATGCCATCAGTCCAGCGGAGTTTTGGTCTGCCACGTTTACGAGTCCTTCGACAGCTCCTTGAGTTATCACCTATTCTAGGTTGTCACCTTCTCGTCTAGCAATGTGTCCAAAGAATTGGTCTTATCATTGGTCTTATGCTCTTTCCATGATATTCCTAACATCTTGCGCCAACACCACATTTCGAAAGCTGATATTTTCTTTGAATCCGCAATTCCCACAGACCTGGTTTCAACTCCATATGTTGCAACCGGAAAGATTAATACCTTCATAATGCGTACTTTTGTGGCCTTTGTGATTCCTCTATCCTTCCAACTGGTTGATAGCGCATTTGCTGATGTTTTAGCCATAGCCAATCGCCTTTTTTTTAATCTCCCCTGAGACATTTTTTGGCACTCTTTGGTCGATAATTCAAAAAATAATAAAGATTTTCAACAAAAAAACACGATTCCTAGGGAATTATATGAGGAATATAATAAAACTAGTATGACAATTTTTTGACAAAATATATTTTGAGTTATCTTTTCCAAACCTAAATTGGGTCAAAAAACGTGTTTTTTAATAATTTTCTCCAAAATGGTCAATTTCATGATCATGGTTGGATTCATTGAACCCTTTTCTGCAAAAAAATGTATACTTACTTTTATATAGATTAAATGAATAATGAAGAAGTTACGGCAGTTTTACGGAGGCTGTACCTGAAGGTGCACAGCCCCCTTAAGGGGGGGGGGGGGGGGGGGGGGGGGGTTGAGTCAGGAAAAAAAATTCAAATTGTACACACTGGCAAAAGTGAGATAATGCAGCGATCAGAATATGGTCTTTGTTTGATAGTAATCGGGTATGTAGTTTTCGAGATATGACCGATTGTACTTACATAAATTATTCAAAATTTGGTCAAAACCAGTGTTTCAGGATTTGTGTAAAATAATAATTGGGTTCGAAATTTTGTAACAATGAATTTCTTCTTTTTATGATTCTTTCATTAAAAGTTATAATAATTCAATCTCCAACTGAAAATAGCAAAAGAAAATTAATTAAATGTCTGACCGATATGCAAAAGCGCCCTCATGTGTTTCAAAACTTTAACGGCCTATATCTCAAAACAGCGAAAGCGCGTATCTGGAAAAACGGGAACGGTCATAACTCAAAAACGCAATGTATGATTGTAATGAAAATTTGCACAGATGTTAAGAAGAGCAATGCTAACAAAATCATGAAGAGTTTTTAATTTCCTTTTCAATTTTGAACTACGGTGTAAAATACCCTGATTGGCTGCGGCCTGGTTACCATGGCAACCAAGCAAAAAATCCGGAGACATGATTTTGTGCGTATTGTTCTAATGCATCTATCCCTCAAATATGACCCCAGTGGATTATTTGTTTTTTGAGTTATGACTGTGCCCGTATTTAGCCAATCAGAGCCCTTGCTCGGTTACCATGGCAACCAGAGCGGAACCAAAAGCGTTTTTCAAAACTAGACAATATGGTATACAACACTTATCGGCTGTTACTCGGGAAAGTTGCGTAAAATGGTTTTCTAATATAGGCCAAATCTGACTCAACCCCCCTTAAGATTCTCCAGAAAAGAGCAATTCGAAGCATTAACACTTTCCAAACATCACTGTTCATGTTTAAATACACAACAAATGCACTTCCATCAGTTTTCAATGATGACAGTTCATGCATCAGCAGTTTTCATAGCCACAACACCCGCCAAACTAACAACTTTCGCCTCCCCATTGACCACACCACTCTTTTCTCCAGACGATCAATGCGTTACTTAGGACCCGCTATTTTGAATGCTATTCCGTCCACCATACGTAATTCAAACACTACAAACGTCTTCAAGTGCATGCTCAGAGATCGTCTGATCTCAGCGTAGTCCGTTCACATCTTTTGTTGAGCTTTTGTACATTAATTTAGTTCTTAGATTATATTGCCATTTCTCTTGTTATATTTTCATCTGACTCTTTTCCAGCTATTTCTCTTTTTCGGTTTCACTTTGGTTTTGATCATTTAGGTTGGTCCATATTTGTTTTGTTTTCTTGCGTAATGTCTGTCTGTCTGTCTGTCTTTCTGTCAAGTATGTCTATGTATGCACACCAACCAGGTTGTAAAAGATACATTTATATTTTCATTACATTTATATACTCTCCTTATTATATTGCTTTATTTATGTAACATAGATGCTCTTTTTGGGGGCGAAGCCACCTAGCATGTTATTGCAAACATGTGCACATTTAGGTCTTTCTAGACATAAGTGAAGGCTGCCATGTTTGTAGTCTTTCTATATTACATGTACCTATGCAGTTTATTTAACAGTACCCGCAGTCTGTTCTGAAGTAAAAGCTATATTTGTTTAGTTGATGATTCACTCCCAACAGAGAGACAATAATAGCTTATCTTGTTTGACTAAGGAGTAATATCCACTTGTTGTCTAATAAGTGGTGAGTTGTGGATGTTTGAGTTTCGGGTTATATAATTAAAATTCCTGGGTTGATTTAATGAAATGTCAATATGGGTAACCATGATCGCGGAATACCATTTTTAATTAGTATAGTAATTCCTGGACCAACGTTTTAAACCAAGTACAATGTCATATATACCTAGATTGTTCTTCAGATGGTACACCCCCCCCCCCCCCCTCCATGCACACAAATCAACTTTATTGGTTTCCTGTACTATTTTTAGACTGCGGTGTTTTGATTTGTTTTTGTTTGAATTATGGAAAATACATACACCATTTCCCAGGTATTTTGGTATGAAACAGATGCTTGGTTACAAAACATGCTTCTTTCTTTTGGATCGCCCCCATTCCATTTCGATGGATTTTTTTATTTATTACCTCTATCCATTACCATTTCCCCAAGGGATCGTTGACACGTGAGGGTTTTTTCAACGACGCCTTCCATATATAACCTATCATCGTATATTTAATAACTTAAATTGGTTTTACTCGTATCTATAAGACCAAGTACACACTGTACAATCGCTTAGTTCAATGGATCCATATCCCCATTAAATGATCTTTATTAGTAATTAAGGTAGGTAATGGTCTACCATGCAATGGCTAAAAGGGGGCTGTTAAGATATTATGCCTATAAGAAGCAGCTTCATTTTTACTGTTGATTACTTTCACATAAAAACGGCGCAGCGGTTCTAAAGTAACGTCTAATCAAATTCGAAACTCCAAAATAATAGTTTTTCAACCAGTGATATTTCACGTTTTATTCCTTATATATTCCATAACTTTAAGAATAAAGGAGCTTTTGCCATGAAAATACCACCAACAATTGTGATAATTCAAATAGCAATTTTAGTTATGGTTTTAAAAATGTAAATGAACATTTTCCTGACCTTCAAAAAAACTGACAGAATGAGTGGTATATTCACTTTGTATTGTGTACACTCTCTTATAAGGTGATGGTCTACATAAAAAGATTTTTTTTTTTTTTAATTTAAATTTTAAGTCCTACAAAAATCTTTTTGGATATGTTAACATTTATGACCATATAAGAGGTTTTAATTTGGTTTTATTTGTGTGATTGGGCTATGAGAAAATAAACCGTGAAGTTTTTAGTAAATATATATTTATGGATTAAAAATATTTTGAGTCGAAAAGTAGACGATATGTATGTTTTATTACCTGAAGTGTGTGGAATTTGTTATTTTCCCAACTATATGCGTCTGATTGTATCTATAAAGCTTCTGTCATGTTTCCTTATTGCAAATAAATTAATCAATTAAATACAAAATCAACCCTTCTTCCTTCTACTTTCAAGAAAAGAAATTTCAATGATTTAAAGATAATATGGTAATAGTTTGTAGGACACAACACCCGGCGTTTTTGTCGCGGGATTGGCAACACTGCCTGTGCAACCGTAGCCGTAATTTCAGTATATCTACGTTGGTTTTCATCCGTTGACGAATCGAAATGCATTAGTATTTTCTAATAAATCTAATTTTTCTATTCTTACACATTTGTTACCATAAGAACTAATAACAAATGTTTCAAACGTCCTGAAAGCGGCCATGAAGTTGCTTCTTTTGAACGTACAACTAGGAATGCGAGGGCAATTATCGATTATTGATTGACGCACTTTAAAAGATCACTCTGGCAAACCGGCTTTGTTACTCGCACAATCAGGGATACTATTAATTTTGGGATAGGAAAGTCCTATACTAACGTACGTAGCGAAAACGGACCCTTTTGCATATTTGAATAAATTATAGTAATCGTCCGGAATGCGTCCGCGACCGGCGTTTAACGCGTTTAACAATGTTTAACCAGGTTTAACGGCAGGTTAAACGGCATGTTAGTCAGCATAGGTTTGGGGGCGCTGTAGATTTAAACAGACGACGGTGGCCACGCGAAACCTAAATTTTGAATTCGTAGTGAATAACACGTAATCGCGAATTTTAAACTATCATTTTGACAAATACATCATAATTAAAAGGATTTTTATCGTTAACCGGGCGATGACTGTCAAAAATAATTCAAAATGGTGCATAGTGTAGGATGTTATGTAATTTTGCTTTTTTTTTTGCTAAGGATGGTTTTTTTGGTTTTATTGGCTAAAGTAGAACCTCAGGTATCAGAAATCCATTGGTAGCATTTTTTTCCATCTGCCGATTGGCCGCCATCTTGGATTTTAAAATGGCCGCCATTTCCAATATAATTTACCCTATAACTTTTGTTCTGAGCAACATATGAAGTCAAACTTGGTGGCAAACCACATGTTTTTAATACAAGGAAGTTCACAAGTGCTCTAGCTATGTTCCCATGTCTAACATACATGCATGTCCGCCATCTTTGATTTCAAAATGGCCGTCATTTACAAAAAAAATATTTTGCCATATAACTTTTGTTCTAAGCAACATATAAAGTTGATTTTGGTGGCAAAATCCATGTTTTCAAGAGTTGTTTACAAGACAAGAATGTGTATAATAGCTGATCTGTTGTTATATATTAATTAGCTGATAGTAGTAATTATTAGGGTGGTTTAAAACTGGCTGTAAGTAGCGCAACTCCAACCTTCTGCTCTACCACCAATTCTTCCTTTCCTCTATCTCCCATCTTGCTCCTTACTCTGCATGCCTCTTCTATGCACCATTTTTCCATACTTTGCTTTACTATAGGTTGTAGATACAGGAGGCAATTACATCAGCCCTCCTGTCCCTAATCGCTTCTATTGCAGTTACCCATCTCCACGCATGCCCCCAAACCCGAAAGGGAGGAGTAAGCTTGACAGCAGAGCGCGCAATAGGAGACCACTTGCAACATGCAAGACCAATATTACTATATCTACCATGAATGTGAGAACTATCAGAGAGAGTCGATGCAGGGAGGAGCTTGTAACCAATCTCATTAAATGTAAAATTGACATGATTGGGATACAGGAACACCGCATTGTCCATGATGACCCAGTGAAGTATGAGAGCATTATGGGTGGAACTCTGATCACTACCTCAGCAACAAGAAATAAAGCAGGTGCAGCTGTAGGGGGAGTCGGGATACTACTCAATAACAGAGCACTCACAGATCATTAGCAAGTATCAAGCCACATTCTGATCGTACACTCATAGTCAACTTCCATGGTAACCCAGCAACAACTGTAGTGGTGACCTACTGCCCTACAAATGTGGCGGATGAAGACATCGTAGGAGATCATTACAACAGTCTAAAGGGGGCAATAGACTCCATTCCAGCACACAACATCTTGCTTGTTGTTGGCGACTTCAATGCTAGGCTTGGAAAGGATGACGCCAAATTCACTTACCACGATGACACAAATAGAAATGGAGAGTACCTAGCAGACTTGGCTAAAGAGAAAGATCTTATAATCGCAAATACTTACTTCCGCAAGAAAAGAGGCAAGTTGTGGACATGTCAGCCCAAGCGGCAACAAACTACAGCTGGACTACATCCTTGTCAGGCGGAAATGGCAAAACAGTCAGACAGTGTTCTAAATTCTGAAGCATATAACACCTTAGCTAGTGTGGGATCTGACCATAGAATCGTCTCTGCTCGTATCCGATTAAGCCTCAGAAAGAGTAAAATCATCAAACGGAACGACTGGAAGCTACTTACAACTGATAATGATCTACAAGCCAAATATAGCATAGAGGTGCATAATAGGTTTCAAACCCTCCAGGATGAAGTAGAAACTGCATCTGAGAAATATTTCAGATTCATTAAAGCCACTCAAGATGCTGAAGAGAAAGTGATTCTTGTGAGGAAAAAAGAGAAAATAACCTACTTCTCAAATGACGCCCAGGTATCAAGGGCGAGATCACAAATTGAAGAAGCGTATGCAAAATATCAACTAGACACTAATGACCAGGAAAATTGGAGAAAGTATAAGGAGGCTAAGAAGAGCCTAGGCGAGGCTTATGATCATGTGAAAGAGGAAGACCTTACCAATAAGCTTAGAGAGGTAGAAAATGCCCACATAAACTGCAAGCATGGTAAGAGTTGGAAACTGATCAACAAAATATCAGGAAGATTGACTACAAGAAAAGGACAAATCAAAGGATCCACGCAAAAGGAGAGACTAGATAATTGGTATACTCATTTCAAAAATCTACTTGGGAGCCCACCGCACATAAGAATGAAGATGAGGAAATTGCCCTAGTACTATCAAATCTCAGCATAAAAGAAGGACCCTTTGACTCGGAGGAATATGTGAGGGCTAAGAAGGCACTTGTAGAGGGGAAAAGCAGTGGGGAAGATGGTATCACACCTGAAATGCTCAAAAGATGTGATTTGGATAATATAATACTGGACTTCTGCAACGATGCCTTGATGAACAGGAAAAAGCCAGACCAATGGTCTATTCTCAACATAATACCAATACCAAAAATCAGGTGATCTCAGTTTGGGAGGCAACTACCGTGGAATATGTCTGAGCTCAATTGTTGCCAAGCTATACAACAAGATGATACTCAACAGAATCAGACCGGAGCTTGACATCCACTTGACAATGCTTGAGAGCTAATCAAAATGGCTTTCGAGTTGGACGAACCACGGTTGGCGACATTCTTGCCCTCTGAAGAATTATTGAGGGAATTAGATCAAACAACCTGCCAGCCATCATAACCTTTATAGACTTCAAGAAGGCGTTTGACATAATACATAGGGGACGAATGCTGCAAATTATGAAGGCCTATGGTATACCTGAGCAGCTTACAAATGCGATTGCAGAAATATACAAGGACACCAAGGCAAATGTTATATCACCTGATGGGGAAACTGAGGAATTTGAAATACTGGCTGGAGTACTACAAGGTGACACCTTGGCTCCATATCTCTTTGTCATTGTTCTCGACTACGCCCTAAGAGAGGCCATAGATGGCAAAGAAGAAGAGCTAGGATTCCGCTTAACAAAAAGAAGCAGCAGACGAATAGGACCAACCACAGTTACTGACCTTGACTTTGCTGACGACATTGCACTGTTGTCTGAAGTGTCTCAAGTGCAATCACTACTTAACAGAGTGGAGACTTCGGTGGGTAAAGTTGAGCTCAAAATGAACGCTGCAAAGACAAAGTACATGTCCTTCAACCAGAAGCAAGTACCTGTAATCACCACAAGCGAAGGTATGCCCCTTAATAAAGTGGAGGACTTCAAGTACCTTGGAGCATGGATGAACAGTACTGAAAAGGACATAAAAACACGCAAAGCAGCTGCATGGAGAGCTTGTGGCAAACTCAGTCAGTTATGGAAGGCCAAATCACTATCCAGAAAGCTCAAAGAAAGACTGTTCATAGCTACTGTAGAATCAGTCCTCCTCTATGGATGTGAGTCATGGACATTCACCCCCAAAGCTTAGTAAACAGCTGGACGGATGTTACACTAGAATGCTTGGAACTGTGTTCAACATCAACTGGAGACGGCATGTGACAAATAAGGACCCGTACGCGGATATGCCCAAAGTCTCGGACAAGATCAGGGAGCGTAGATCAAGATTTGCAGGACATTGCTTCAGAGGGTCCAATGAGCTGGTCTCCAAAATCATACATTGGGTACCAAAGCATGGAGTTAGAAAGCGTGGTAGACCATCCCTAACCTACATTGACTTACTAAAGCGTGACACAGGATTGCAGGTAGAAGAAATCAAGAAAGCTATGTTGGATAGGAAGATTTGGAGAGGCATCGTGGTTCGGGAATATCACCCGCCATAAGTCAAAGTAAGTAAGTCAAGTAATTATGCACATAGGCTAATTTATAGGCCAAATAGGCCTCTAATATTATTAACCATTTTTCTTTCCTTTCCTAGTTTTTGTTTCGTTTTGATTGTTTGTTTGGTTTTGCCTTTGATACATGCAATTGTACAAAACAGCAACTACCCCCTTTTATAATACAATAATACCCCTCTACAATATAGAGGGGGTAGCTGCTGTGGATACAAAAGCATACATTTGATTGCTCCTGGTATGTCTTCTTGTAATAAGTCCAATGCAATGTGATCAACCTAATGTATCACCAGTGGGGTAGTCTACCGGCAATAAATACTAAGTATATGTTACTGCTAACAATTGAAATTTGTATTGAATTTACAGCTTAATTTATATATAGCAACCATTAATGTCAAATTAATGGATAACAGATAGAACTGTACACTTAATTGTCAGTAAATAACTCTTGTAAACATGAGCTTTGCCACAAAAATCTACTTCATATGTTGCTCAGAACAAAAGTTATAGGGTAAAATCTTTTTTTTGTAAATGACGGCCATTTTGAAACCCAAGATGGCGGCCATGCATGTATGTAAGACATCAGAACATAGATACAGTATTTTTGAACTCTCAGGTATTGAAAACATGATTTGCCACCAATTTTGACTTCATAGGTTGCTCAGAACAAAAGTTATATGACAAATTCCATTGGAAATGGCGGCCATTTTGAAATCCAAGATGGTGGCCATTCCATGGATGGAAAAAAATGCTACCAATGGATTTCTGATAGCTGAGGGTATACTCTATCCAATGACACCAAAAAAAGCATCCTTAGCAAAAAAAAATGCACTAGTTTGAAATCCTACATAACAGCCTACACTAGCACTCCCGTTGCCAAATTGGCCCGGCAAATTGGGTCGTCTGAGAGACGCGTGGCCAGCGTTGCGTCGTCTGCTACAATCATCACGCCTGATCGGTATAGCGCCCCCAATTCTATGCTGACTAAGTTCAATTTAAAAGTGGACCCGATCGGCAAGCTCAGTGACATACCCCTGGCACAATAGAACAGAAAACCAATTATAGCGGCACCTGAGCATGTGGAGTGGAATGTTTATTGGGTTGAAATTTTGCCTCAACAGAAGCTAGACCACCACGACGATTGACGCATGCAATTCGAGGAATAAACCTATGGTGGTATATTATGTGGTGCAAAACCCCACTCATTGTATCGCTCCAATGGCTGGAGCGAGGCGTGGAGCAGGAGGTGGAGCGAGGACGGGGGCGCGCCGGGACAAGAAACATTTTTGACACCGCTGAAATTATATTCATGAAAAGGTTTATGTCAAAACACTGAGGGGGTGGTGGTGGTGGAGGTAAAAACAAGGATAGCAAACACTCAGGGGTGGTGGTCGGGGAGGTAAAAACAAGGATGGCAAACACTCAGGGGTGGTGGTCGGGGAGGTAAAAACAAGGATGGCAAACACTCAGGGGTGGTGGTCGTTGAGGTAAAAACAAGGATGGCAAACACTCAGGGGTGGTTGTCGGGGAGGTAAAAACAAGGATGGCCACTAGCTTAAACAATAAATATGGGATATCCTACATTCTTAAACTATTTCGTCAGTGTTATTGCGCTTTATTCCGTTGAGGGCGCTAAGAAGGACAAGCTAGCCAACAATTAAGCTGGCGCGCGCCCGTCCTCGCTCCAACTCTCGCTCCACATCTCGCTCCAGCCATTGGAGCGATACCCTGAGCGGGGTTTGGCGACACATCTACCACCATAAGAAAATTGAAAATCTTCAGCTTGAAATGGCACGTTACATTTTGAAAGCACCTCGTAACACACCTCGCGCTGTACTTTATGGTGAACTCGGATGGGCACCAATTTCCACAATTCAAGATGGCTTTAGAGCAAAATATTTCGCACGTATCATTGATGGGGAGCAACATCGCTGGCCAAAATTACTTATTAACACAATGCTAAGTTTGGATATTGAGCCAATTAAACTTCGATATAAATTCTTGTATTGTATTCGTAATATTTTGCACAAGTATGACCTAATTGACATCATTGATTCAGCGAAGTCTGGTAGAGCTCCATTGAATCCTCATTGGGCCAATTCAGTTAAACGCGCGATCAATAATATATCTAACATTGAATGGGAAGAAGATGTTAAATCCAAATCCTCTCTTACCGATTATTTGAGTATTAAGTACACTCCAGGCATGGAGACATACTTGTTATATAGATAACATTGATTTTTATGGGGCTTGCCTGAAATTCAAGATTCGTTCAAATACACTACCATTAGAGTACAAAGTGAGTAAATGGACCGCTGATAATGATGGCACCTGTCAATTATGTAATAATGGTATTGAGGATACAAAACACTTTCTTTTCACTTGCATGTCACTTAATGCTATAAGTACATATTTAGTACATACGATTGTAGACCTTAGTCCCAATACAGGAGTGGCTAATCCCTCTGTAGTTGGTTGGGGGAGAGAGGTCTCCCTTTTGGGGGATAGGAATGATGGCACTCACTGACCACTGACTATGGATTTCATGGTGAATCAATGCTCTGTTGCAGATTTCCAGTAGGTGAGAGCGGAATTGCTTTGACTTTCAAAGCTCGAGAGGAATGTTGTCCAGACCAATGGCCCCTCCTGGTTTAGCTTGATTGAGAGCAGACTCAACTTCGTCTAAGGAGAATTCATTGAAATTGATTGGGAGAGTGCCTTCCACTACTGGTGTACTGCCAAATAAACTCGCTTTGAAATATGTTGATGATTTAACTATTGTAGAAAATGTGTTTGTAAAACAAATTTCCACCATTCAACATGATCTAGATAAATTTGAACAATGGGCTACAGAGAATCATATGAATTTAAACCCGACCAAATGCATGTTTATGGATGTCACCTTTGCGATGGATCCACCGATACTTACTCCCCTCCGTTTGTATGATCAAAACCTTCATTGCACTGACATGGTGAAGATTCTGGGCGTAAAAATTGCTAAAGATCTGAAGTGGAACACTCACATTGGTGACATTACGAAACGTGCAAGTGGACGGCTATTTATGCTTAACATCCTAAAACGGCATGGGCTAAGTGTTAAAGACCTGGTGACAATATATATTGGTTTTGTTCGCCCCTTCTTGAGTATGCTCTACCAGTATGGCATCCTGGTCTGACTGAGAATCTCCACTATGATTTGGAGCGTATTCAGAAGAGGGCGTGTAGAATCATCTTAGGTTTTAACTACACAGGCTATCAGGATGCTTTAATTACATGTGCTATTCCGGAACTCAGGAACCGTAGAGACCAAATTTGTTTAAACTTCGCTCAATCCCTTTTAAAATCAAGTTAGTTCTGTGGTTGGTTACCAAGATCTAGAAATGAACAAATGCATATGACTCTCCGTAGTGCTCAAAAATTAACTGTTCCTAAAACACGTACCATGCGTTACACACGAAGCTCAATTCCATACATGGTCAAACTCTTAAATCACACATTATACGACGTAGTTCTGTTCGAGTAGGGGGTGGGTTGTTGTGTTATGCATGCTTAGTTATATCTATGAATATATTGTTTCTATTGTTCTATATATTACATATTGTAAATATTGTTGTAATTCAGCATTTTGCTGCGATAATGATATGTTTATTAAACCTTAAATTGAAAGACAGTGTCTGGAACAGTTGGTGGTTTTCCAAGAAGGTTTTGAAAGTGGTACAGCCAGGTTGTGATCCTCTCAACTGGTGAGCCTTCTAACATTGCTGGTTTTATTGCTTTCCTCCCTGTAATTTCATTGATGACTCTCCATGCTTCTGTGTGTTTGTTGGAATGGGATGCATGCTGAAATTGGGAGATCTTCTCATTTAGCAAGTCTTCTTCTGCTGAGAGATATCCTTCCTTGAGCGCGTGGCGGTGTTGAATATAGTAGCATCACCCTGATCAATTGCATTTTGAAGTCTACTTCTTGCCGCTCGCACAGATCGACACTGTGATATGGACTTGAAGTTCCTCTTAGGCCTCTTGGGAAGTACTACTTTGGCTGCATCAAGACAAGCTGTTGAAAGGCGATTGTATTTTTTCCTGGGCAGGAAGGTCCTGAAGTTCATCATGTAGTAGGCTGAAACGACTGAGCACTTCTAAGGCATATTTTCCCGGTAGTTGCCTGTCCTGGTGTCCTGGCTCAGCGCTTTGAAGTTTAGGGAGCGAGATTTATTTGCACTTCTCTTTGGAGCACGAAGACTCAGTCGTAACCTGGCTGTAGCAATTCTATGGTCAGATCCAACTGTCCAGAAGGAGCTGTATGTTTCTACATTGCGGACGGAGTTGCGCCATTCCTCCTTACTAAGATAAAGTCAATATGTGCCTTGGTACAGTCTGGGTACTTAAAAGTCCACATCTTGCGTTGGGGGTTCCTAAAAGAGGTGTTGAACTCATTTACAAAGTTACAAAGATGTGTCCCGTTCCGGTTGGTGAGGTCATGGAAGGAAAACCTAGCGACATCTGATCCTAGTTTGGCATTAAAATCACCGCAGATCAAGATTACGTTGTGTTGTGGAATGCTGCTAAGTGCTAAGTGCGTCTGACAAGTCTTTGTAGGAGAGTATCTCGTCTTCTTCAGAGGAGTTGGTGGGACTGTAGATGGAATTTACTGTTGTTGCTGGATATCCAAGAAAATATGCCACTATGATTCTTGGGCTTATTGTGGTGACAGATGACAGACACTTGGAGGCGTGTGTATTCATCAAAAATCCGCTTACTGAAGCTCCAACTGTGTTGCAAGTTACAGAGGAAGTAATTAGTGTGTAATCGTCTGAGACCTTTCTGATATCATAATTAGAATCATGGATGACACGATGTTCCTGAATGCATATGACATCAATGTAGAACTTTGGTGCTGACATGGACAATACGTGTTACATCGATTCTTATCCGATTAATTTTGATAACCAGCCCCATTCAACTTATCACGTAGATCGCAGGAAGTGTTACTTCGATTCTTATCCGATTGATTTTAATAACCAGTCCCATTCAACCTATCATGTATATCAAAATGAGGCGTCACATCGATTCTATATAGATTAATGTCGTCACTGGTGGTGAACACTCGACTTGGGCTGATGTTGTTTCAGGCGTCCCACAGGGCACAGGGCTTGGTCCGTTGCTTTTCCTCGTATATATAAACGACCTCCCTGACAACATTCACTCGTGAAATACACTCATTTGATTCAGAGGATCAAGATGACTTCTTTCCACTATTGCAGGTTTGTTTGACTCCACCTGTATATGCTGCTAAAATGTGTTTGGACAATTTGTTGTTATAAATGAATTTTTGTTATAAAATATCCTTTACTTACCCCGACGTGATCCCAGCGAAAGCATAGATGGTAGTCATCCAGAATTCCATCAATATTATTAGCATGTTCAATAGCGGCCTGTACAACTAAAGCGTAATCCTTCGATATCACCTCTGCCACACCTGTCATTAAACATCGGATATGGATAGGAAATTTATTCTCTTTTGGATGGCATGCATTTTTGTCTGTGTTTATGTCACACGAAATACATGTGATACATGATGCAAGAAAGATGCAGAGGTGTTCTCGGGAAAGTAACATTGTGTTCTCGTCACTAACCAGCTCAGCTACCAGCTCATCTTACACGAATGCTTGGATTTGCAATAAGATGATGATTAATAAACATGTTAAAAGTATAGGTTGGTTTTATTGGTCACGTTTAACAGTGCAATGAACATAATGTATCAATATGTTGATGGCGCGCATGATCAGGCAAGCGCAGAGTGACTGCAATAAGATGACTATGATTAAAAGTGTAGGTTGGTTTTATTAGTCACGTTAAAAAAAGGTGAAATGAGCTCTTTTCGCATGTTATCACTTTTAAAAAGTAATAAAATATAGGTCAACATTGATATATAAGATTTTCTCAAGACGCACATTTTTGTTGTTGTTCATATTGTTCCGGTTTTTGCCAAAAAACGTTTTTTGGGGCCTAAATTTAAAAAATCACGTTTTTCAATATTTGGATATGATGCGACTTGTCGACAGATTCTCAAAATGGTGGAAATATTGTAACATGTTGTAGATTCAAGTAGAAACCAAAAAATACGTAATTTATTGATAGTCAGACATGCTCTTAGGCAAAAAAAAATGTGTTTTAAGGTTAAAAAAAGCTAAATTTGTCTAATTTCATGTTTTGAGGTAGATTTAGACATCACTTAACTTAAAATGCCTTTAATTTAAAGACAAGACTTCAGAGACGTTTTGGGTAAACAAACCCAGTTTTACGTTAGTGCTAAAACAGTTAAAAATAGTAAAACATCTTAAATATTGGATTATTTATATTTTTGGCTTTTTCAATATTTCCCTTTTTATGGTGTTTTTCATTATAAAACACATTTTTACGCCCGAGTTTTCTTACAGACGTTAATTTGTAATAAGGATTAGTAAAATATTCAACAATTGTTTTGGTTATGTTTCGTACATTTTGAAACAATATATAGTAAACGTATCTTTTGATGAATAATCATTTATGCAAAGAAAATTCATTATTCTCAAAATATATAAACAAAGAGATTTTAATCACCCAATTGTTGTACAATTATTTGTATGATGTGTAGTACAATAAAAATCTCAAAACGCAAAAAATACTTCATTGCTACGTAGGATTTTTACTTAAATACATATTTTTAAGTCAAAATATATATATTTTTAACATTTTTATTGTTTAGATCCTAAAATAACGTTGAACAATCGGCATACTGCTTTTGTTCACTAGAAAAAGGTCCGATGACAACAAATTACACACACAAATATTTGTCGAAATTTCACATTTTTAGATATAAATGTCTTCATTTTAATGAATAAATATTCGATTTAAAAGAAAATCTTAGATTCTGGCCACTGGCATTATTCCTAAACATGTGTTAATTGATTATTGATTATTGATATATATGTTCAGTACATTTCTTTGTCATTTTGTTTAATTAATTCTCAAAACACTGAAATTGAGTTACGTGGGTTTTGCCAAAAAAGCATGTTTTACCCAAAAGTGTCATTGTTTACATTTCTATTCGTTTTGCAAAAAAACACCATGTTTTATCCAAAAGTGTCATTTTTTACAATTCTATTTGTTTAAAGCTTAAACGACAAGCAGTCTATAGTTTGTAATGCCGTTGTTCGTAAGGCAAAGGTCAAATAACTACAATTTAGTCAAAATAAGGGTCTCGGAAATGAAAAATATCTAATGAATTAAGGGAAAACTATTTTTGTCATAGTTAATCATATAAATGGTGATAATAGTCTGATTATTGATATTAGGATTCATTTTACTTGTAATTTTATCATAATAGGATTTAAAGTAATGATGTAAATCTTTGAGGCAACATGATCAAATAATACATTTGTTTATTATTTTGAACATTTATACCACAGCTTAAGTTTATGAAACTTGTTAACACAAATTTAAGAAAACAACGATCAAATTATAAGATTGGTAATCGCGCGGTAAAAGACAATTTTTCATCGACAGAAATGCATTTTCGGTAATAGGAATAAAATGGTTCTTTTCGTCCTTGAAACTGGCTGAAGTCACTCTATGTGAAAAAAGGATGTCTTATTGAAGAAAAACATCTTAGTTGTCTTGTTATCCTGAAAATATGAGAGCAATCCATCAAATAAAAGGATTAATGAGGCGATCACGGTTCCGTTTCCCATTAAAAAAAAAATTCTACGGAAATGATCACTATGCAACTAATAACTACGAAATTTGTGGGCTCTCCATCTAACGACCATTGCATTGCATTAAAGTAAATTAGGTATTTCTGCCAATGAAATATTAACAACAAATAAATATTAAAAAATCCTCTCCTTTTTCATGACGCGCATTAATAATAAAGTCATTAGTATCACCTACATGTACGATCATGTTAATCGTAAGCTAACAGATACAGTATGACTTGAATTACTGTTTACATGTACTACGTCATGCGTGCGCGTTCGTTAATCATAATGTAGACATAACACATCACGCACATGTGAAAAGAAAGTACAGACATGAATTATTATTTATTATTTTGATATGAAAACAGAGAAATTGTAAGCAAAAATTCCAAATCCAATGTTATTTCATTGCTTTTGACACTAATAATTGTGTGTATTGTATTAGTGAAACCTTCTACACATTTGAAAGTTGTTCTATCACCAAGAGAATGGGTCAATAGATCATATACACCATAATATTTTTTTAAATTTAAAAATCTCCAAAAATCCCGAATTTTACACCAAATAAGGGTCTAACATTTGGCGTCTTGAGAAATTTCACTACCAATATGTGTGCTAAAGATGGCCGTTTTGTCAAGTTTGTAACGATCAAATCCTTTACAAACCCCACTTAAGGTACATCTACACTTGTTGGGTTGTTACAAATAAATCAGCATTATTTACTGCTTTTAAGTGCAGTGAGCCAATTTAACATTGTATCACTTTTTCAAAAATTGTTGTAGTAGTAATAAATGTGGTGGGGTTAAAGACGCAACCTGAAATCTAAATCTAAGAATATAAGGATCTAATCCTTAAGAGGCATAATTCTGTTATACCCTACACACCTACATCGGTAGTATGCGTCGTTCTTAAAAATCATGCTCTATGAATACCTCTGTGAAGGGTATAACAGAATTACTCCTGATATATTTTGGTATAGGTGTACTAGGTGTTGTAGTAATAGGTGTAGTATAATAGGGTTCTGGTGAGAGGAATTAATATGGTATTGATAGATTATTGGGAGAGTTCTTTATTTGTAGTTTTGGTGGCTCTGAAAAAAGCTGTGGGAATCTTAATAAGTTATGGTATTGGTATGATATTGGGAATGTTCTATATTTGTAGTGCTGGTGGCTCTGAAAAGAGCTGTGGGAATTTTACGGGATTTGGTTGAATAATAGGAGTGTTTTTTAAAATTATATTGTTTAAGTTTATGTGGCTAAAATAATGCCGTGGATATAGGGTTATGGTGTACTATATTCTTCTTTTTTTTATTTGGAATAAAAGGTGGATTTGCTGGATAATGGAAAGAGTGGATACATAGATATAGGGGGAAATGGAAATTTATAATTTTGTTAACAAGGCATATTACGCTTGTTGGAGGGTAGGGTGGCAGCGGCTCTGAAAAGAGCCGTTGGTGCTGCAATAGCGGATGAGTTTACATTAGTGTCTTCGATACTTGCTGTGTTCTTGCCTGCTGCGGTTGTCTGGATGACTGGAGGGATGGACCTGGGTAGTAGCTCATAAGTGGCGGTGGTCTATTGTCTCTGGGAGCTGGGTAGCTATCCGCTGCTTTCCTTTTTCTACTAGCCGTTCTGATCTTCCAAATTTTGTCTCTTGTAGCCGCCTTAAGTTTCATTTCTCGTTCCAGTGGTTTTGGCAAGATCCAGCTCTTCTGGTGGGTACTCTGCGGTCAATCGTCTCCTGGCTTTTTTCCCTCTGCGTGGTTGCAGTCTTTTGCAGGTGGGGATGACGTTGGATATCAGATCGTCTCTGAGGCGTGTGACAATCTTCCGGTCTCTGCTATTATCCATATTGCTATCTCGACTTGGGCTACTATGGAGAAATGGTAGTCACCGTATAGGGCGGGTAACTTCCGATTTGCTCGGAGTTCTTTGGGGATTTCAGAGTTGCCATCCAGCATATCTTGGTAGCTCGTTTGCTCGGATTCCAAACTGGCAAGGTTAATGTAATTATGTTTCACCGTTCTTAAAATAAAATCAGATGTGACTGTAGAGAGAACAGAAGAAGGACATCGGTGCTCGGTGACCTGGTGGGATAATTTGGGAATCATGCACTCTCAGAACAAAGGTTAAAATCTTTAACCATGTTGGTTAACATTTTAACCAACGGGAGGTTACCAGGTGAACCACACAATTGATTGGTTAAAACTGTAAACAACATTACAATATTGATGTTTCATTGGCCTGATATTGGCTTTCAATACTGGCGCCAACCCGTGGCCAGGACCAACAAGGGACAGGACAAGGCACAAGATCCTAGCCAAGAGGCCGGGAAGCGATAACTTGAAACAGCGGCCGCAATTTTTAGACCACGTCAGAATTTATATATGAAATCAATCGTGTTATTTTCCGCCCCTGGTATTTACATTGGCGCTTTTCAATTGGCATCATGTAAATACCAGGGGCGTAAAATAACACGATTGATTTCATATACAAATTCTGACGTGGTCTAAATATGCGCAAACTATTTTCCTCGCCAATGAAATTCTTTGGCGGGAATCAGGACCTATTGTTGGTTAAAATTATAATGCTTTAACCAACGTTGAATAAACTAAAACTGAATTGTATTTTTACTCTTTAACCAACGCAGTATTAAAAGTAATTTTTAATCAACACTTCAATATTAACCAATGTAGTATACTTTTTAACCAACATTCTTTTAACCCATGGTTTTTTAATACCTGTTCTGAGAGTGTGAGAGAGGCTGTTAGCAAAAGGTTGAACAGAAATGTGTCCTTTGCTGGGGATGGGGTCGGGTTATGACGGCTCCGGGCTTGACGGTGCTGATGAAAGGTTGGAGTCGGGTGGTGAACTCGGACGAGTATCTGGAGCGGAAAACGACCTACGGTTGCTGATGCTGAGCTTGTTGAGTTGAGGCATGATATTTGCGTAGTATCGTTGATAGTAACACTAACAGTGATATACTTTGGTGGGTTGTGGGGTTATTTATGTGTTGGCGCACAGATAGCGTTGTTTGTATTGCGGACGTGATAGTAATATGTCTTGGTAGGTTTCGGTGGGATATCTATGTGTGTAGACCTGCGGTCTATTGTGATTATTCATTGAAGTAAGGGTTTTCATTGGTTGATTTGGTAGCCAATGGTATGCTATCAGATAGTATTGGTGTAGAGAGAGTGGCGGGAATTTATTAGGTGAAATATTACCGTAATTTTTATGAAGGAATTTTGATATTTTTTGTTTGTTTGTGGTGGAGTAGTAATAATGGCGGGTTCTTATTCAGATAGTATTGTTTTTATCTTAATAATGGCGTTGATATTTAGGAATATCGTTTATTCCGTTATTGGAAAAGGTTTGATGTGGAGGCCCTAGGTTATGGTTATTATTATGATGTTATTTAGGATTGGTCGGGTATATTCGTATTTGGATTTATTTGAGGAAGTATGGGGGTATTTTACTCAGGATTCAGGAAGATTTAGAATAGGGTATAATAAAATGATAATAATGGCTCAGAAAGGTGTACTTCTTGGGGTGGTGTCTAGTGTAGAAAGGAGATACATCTACAAAACAGTATCCGGAATAGTAAAATTATGTGTGTATGGGAAAAAGTAAATGGGGAAAATATGAACAGTCTACTTAAGTGGAAAATGGGAATGTGAACATGGCGTCCTTTAGGTATATGGGGCACGTGCTCGTGTGATAAGAAGAGAAAGATATGGGATGTTAAAGGAGCTAACCTTGTCATGTTAGTGAGCAAGGGGCTGGTGAGACCATAGTTTCTGGGTCGCTCAAACCATTCGTTCAGCAGCCTTAGGATAATTTCAGTTTATTCAACTTAAATGCTCGGGGTGGAGTGGAAAGGTAAACTTTCCAATACATTCTTGAAAACAAGACAGATGGATTATGTTGTTCTTTTTTCTTTCTTTTTTTAAAGTAAGGAGTAATTGGGGGCTCTGAACATGCTGAAAAAAGCCGTGGAAATATACATTTAGTTATTTATTTCTGGAGATTAAAATGTATGTTTTGTAGGGTGACGATGACGGGTACTAATGCAGTTATTTTACTATTAATGTAGTTATCCGTATCTAGATTTTCTATATTTTGGATTGAGGGATAGGGAGAGGTGTTGTTATACTGTTCATAACTAAGGGTATAAAAGTGTCACATTAGAACCCATTTTATAAATCATTCTGATATTAAATAATGATTTATGATCATTTCAAACCCTATGTGTTATAATCTTGACCGTTCCCTTAATATACTCTCATAAAATATGACCGCACCCTTAACATTTTATGTAAGACATGATATTCATCCAGGCGTTAACTCAGAGTGGGATCAGAGATGGATAAATGTGGACACAATAGGATGGATTGTGATGAACTATAGAGGGTATATTGATATGTAAATTCGGGATGGTTTAAGATTGACTATTGACTAGAGAGTCATAACAAACTTTTAGTGGATGTATCAATGGCATGGTATATAATTATATAATTTCAAAACCAGGTGTAGAATTGTATCACCTGTTGAATTGTATAATTTCTCTCTTGGAAGTTGAGCTGGGATAATTTTATCATTCCTCACTTTACTATCATTGAGTAGACATGTATATATAGCATGTACTCCGAATCAGGGTTTTAGATTTCTGCAGACATCATGGTTTGACTTGATATACATGGCGCAAGAATAATAACTTGTATAAGCCGGGATGCTGTGGCACAGAAAATAAATGTGATTTTGTTGTGCTAGCAAGGACATAATGTATTCAGTCTTGACATTGTACTTGGGGGTACAGTAACGTCGACCATACTTGTTGTTGGGAGAAACGGACCAACGCTTCTGATGTCTTCAGTGTGCAGACCTCACCCTTTGGAGATTTGTTTTTGAACGTGCTTTATAATTTGAGCGGACCATGTAAGTACTGTACTGTTAAGTTTATAATAATTTATATTTGAAATGTGTAATTTGTATGACTTGAGAAATTAAGATATTTTCATTTATAATCCAAAACAATTGTTCCGTACAAGCAACAATATTTGATGATTAGAAGGAACAATTAAGCTCAAGCTACAGAATGTAGGCAAGCATAATTTCACAAACTATGACCCGAGTTTTCAAATAGTAGATCCCAAATAGTTTCTACATTGATATTATAAAAATGATGAGCATGACGGATGTATATAATTTTGAAATATCAAAAAGTTTACCACGAAACTTATTATTTATGTATTCATCCAAGCAAGAATGCTTTAAAAATTAATCATTTGCACATGAGGAAAGATTATCACAACGTATTTTGGTAATCTTTCTATTTATTATAGTGCCACCTTTTTTGGTTCCGTACCAAGCTTTTCCGATACTGCACCTAGCCTTTGCGTTACATTTTACTGGGATGGATCCTTCGGACCGACTTATCTAGCAACAATCCGTGAAGATAACCAACCAAGTTCTAGAAACAGAACAGAACTCTATACCACGGAATTAATGTTAAGAACTGAGATTAAATATTATAGAATAAGATACATGGACATGGCGGTTGAGGTATTTTGAGGTACGTACCAGACTTCCAATTATCTTAATACTTATACATCTAGATATCTATAATTAACCGAGCGACAATCACAATATCCAACTTTGTGTCAATATTGCCGGCCAGTAAAAGGATCCTATTTTTTTTATATATATTAAGTAAGATTTGTAACATTGTCATAAGGAAGACACAGAGAGAAAGAAAGACAGATAGAGGAGAGAGGAGACTTGTTACAAATAAATCTATATTATGTTACGGATATTATACAACAATTTTGCATTGTCAAATTGAATGAATAGACTACTAGATAAATTGAGCCAAATTGATCACAAGGAAAATAACCCAGTGACAAAAAGTCAAACCTCTTCTCTCCATTTCTAATTCTTGTAGCATTAGAAAGGTGGGAGAACCAGGGCGTGGGTTATTTATAACCGTTTCAATGTCTAAATCTTCCACGTGGGCTAGTTTAACTTGGACTAAGCAGTCGTTAAGATACTTAGCTCGGCTGTATCCTATGATGGGGATTTCTGGGAAGATTTTCTTGAGTGTGGAATCGTCCGAGATAAGATCCCAGTGTTTGGTGAGGGCATTTTCGATGTATTTGCTAGAGATATGATGATAGTACTGGGTTTTAAATACTAGCGGGATGGTATTGCGGGATGTATTTTTCAGTAATATTGTTGAAATCGACACCTTCTAAGGCTGAATCTATTTCATGTTTGGTGTAACCTCTTTCTAAGAGTATACTGATTAAAACGATCTTTTTCTCTTTGAAGGCTTCGGGGGTTATTATAATTCCTGATGTATCTAATAAGTTCTCTTCGAATGAAACCTTGGAAGACGTTGGGTCTGTGACAAGACGATCTCTCTATGTAGCAAAATGTTTTCGTGGGTTTTGTAAAACATTTTGATATCAAGAATATTTGATTGTTCAAATCTTTATCCTTTGTAGATGATCTCCTTTGTAGATGATTAGGTCAAGAAATTGGATTTCTGTGTGGGATGCTGTATACAGTCCTCAAAATAAGTAACTGATCAGGTAAATAATATGCTCTCTACTCCGAAACTATAGCTCTTACGTACAAATATTACATTACATCTCTTTTCTTCAATTTGAGATATTGCACGACCGTGAATATTGAATGAATATTACCTCAGTTATGTGCCCAAAACCAAAACCAAGTCATTTTTTCATTTTATCATTTCATTTTGTGCGTCAACACGCAGCCTCGGACTAGCAACAGGCAGATTATTGATTAACTGGTAGCGATAACTCACGGGTTGATACTAAGATGAGGATTGGGGATGCTTCAATTGAGCAATGCAGCCCATAAACATACCTGTCACACGGTCCTGCGTGTTCAAAGCCCAAGTGTGAAAATGTAAACTGCACTTTGTTCTATCCTTATCAATGTAATGTTCTCAAATATTAACCGATCTTCATGAACAATGTCTCAAATTGAAGAAAAGAGATTTCCTTACAACTTTATAATGTAATATATTTTACGTAGGAGCTATAGTTTTGGAGTTAAGAGTATATATATTACCTGGTCAGTTACTTATTTTGAGGACTAGGTGAATTTGATGGTGTCGTGTAATCCATTAATGTCTAGCAAGGGTTGGCTGCGAAGATAAGGGATCGTTTAGAAGGTTTATAAGTTTAGACCTTTGCCTATAGTGCCAGGATTTCGTTGTCGGATATTTGGTAGTTTGAGAGATTCATGATAAAATTTGTTGGCTTTGGAAATGAGATCTTGTTTAGTAGTAGATCTATGGGCAGTTCTTAGGTTGATTTTAGATGATCTATGCCTTTTTTTAGTGTGGTACTTTTTGGTGTGGTTGGGTTGTCTAAAATGACGGGGCATAATGATAAATAGTATGAAAAAGTGTACTCAGTTCCACTATAAGCTACCATTTTATTTTTCTTAGAGAGTTTGTGCTACTATCATAGGTAGAAACGGGTAAAAAAGGTGGGGGAGAAATATGATCATGAATCTCTTTCTTATGGTGGTTCTGAAAAGAGCCTTTTGTCATGTAGTGGACTGCGTTGACATTCAGCTTGGTGAGCTTGTGTGGGCTTGGTAGTTGGCGTCAGCGTAGGTAGCTGGTGGACTTGAACGGTGTGTTGGGGTGTGTGCGTTGGAGACGAAAGAGCTATTTGTAGTTAGTAAAAATGTGGTGGAGTTAAGATTCAACCTGAAATCTAAATCCAGGAATATACAACAATAAGTTGTAGAGAAGAATGTGAGGATATGATCCTAAACAACCATAAGTTGTTAAAAGTTTGGGATATAATGCCGGGGGAGGAAAATGAGAGGTTTATTCCGTAAAATGCATACATTGCATGCGTAGGCCTATTTTGTACTCGTAACCTTTTGATCTAAATGGGGAGAAATAATCAACCAGATAATATATAGGATGAACAGCAACTATACTTGAGGTATAGCTGGTCGAAGATCAAACTCATCGTATTGAACCGTCTGTAAAGATAAAATCTTTTGACTTAAGGAAAAGTGGCTAGCAATATGCACATTTCGGGGGCCGCCTCATCAGCTGCCTTGGGGATGCCCTCAACAATTCAATAACAAAAGGGAAAATCGAATCTCAGGCTGGTTACCGTAATTTGTTTTAGTTGGGCTTGTTAACCCGGACATATTATAACATTGTTTAACTATCATTTATAGCTAGTTGTAATATTATAGTCATACTAATTATACACCCAATCTATGTAGTAGAACATTTAAACTAAAATGGGATATTGATACAGTATTAGTATCATGTCAGAGTTAAGTATACTCTAGTACTCCAGGCCAGAATACAGTATCTCATGATTAGATATATTCCGTCTTGGCGCTCTCAATGGAATAAAGCGCAATGACACTGACAAAATAGTTATTTATTGTTTAAGCTAGTGACCATCCTTGTTTTTACCTCCCGCTAGTGGCCATCCTTGTTTTACCTCCAACGACCACCAACTCCCAGAGTGTTTTGACATAAACTTGTTCATGAATATCATTTCAGCGGTGTCAAAATATAAACTACGTATAATGTACGTAGTTTATATTTTACGTATACTGTACGTAGTTTATATTTTCACGGACTAGCTTAAACAATAAATATGGGATATTCTACATTTTCAAACTATTTTGTCAGTGTTATTGCGCTTTATTTCGTTATCTAATCATGAAATACTATACTCTGGAGTACTAGAGTATACTCTGACATGATACTAATCATGTGATATTGTATCAATATCCCATGTTATTTTACATGTTCTACGGATACATTTGGGATGTAGGACTATAAATGTGTTTGGGGAACCATTCTAGATAGAAAATGGAAGCACTAGTATGAAATCAAATAATTGAATCAGGTTGTGCTGTTCAGTATAGTTCAATCTGCTACAATTTCGAGGCGTCAACAACTTAGTAAGTGAAATGAACCCATTTCGCATTGTATCACTTTTTCAAACAAATTGTGACTCATCGGGTGGGTGATCATCTTTGTCATCACGACTTTGCCATTAAGAAAACGATGAGTGCGATAGCTTCGCCAAAAGCCTCGCTAATCAGTCCCTACACAATAACAGATACATCCCTATGACAACCTACAGTTGTGAGACGCTTTGAAAAAAATAATTTCTAAATTGCATTTACCAATTAAAGGCGTCTTTTGAATTTCATATACCATATTCCCTCCAGAACCTCTATAAAGTTGTACCGCATTCATTTTCTACTTCTCTTACAGGGTGAGTCAAAATATTCAAGTCCCGTTTTCACAAAATCAGGTAAAATGTGTCAATTCCGTGATTGAGTATAATAGTACAAACACTTCTTCATACTTAATGACGTTTTCAAGACAATACCAAATTGCGATCCATAATTACGCCATACAGTGTATTTACGAAAAAGTGCGAAATCCAAAGTGTTCCAATAATACATGAATGAAGCCAAGTTGGTGGATGTTACCATTACCGCAGTTTTAGTTATTCACACAACACAACACACTTTTTTATGGGAGAACGGGAAGTGTACACCCTTGGGGCAGGTTCGCCCACCACGTGATTCTCATCATTGCGGCCACTGGTTAAATTTGACGAACATTCAATATATTCCGCTGTTGTGGCGAGCTTCCCATGGTAAATATGGATTTTCCTCTATTTTTGATTTGTCTTCTTTCTAAAGATATTCGAACCGGAGATTTTAATGTAAATCATTATTAGGTAAGTATGGGATTGGTGATGGATTTGATGATGCAGTTATAGACCCGTCATTGTATATGGAACACGCGTGGTTATTGGATCAGTGAACTTAACTTATTGTGCAATGGGGCACAAATGTTAAAATTATAAACGAGTATATTCCGCAAAATCCCCCCCCCCCCACCTTAAATGTTGGACTCCCTAAATTTTCTAAAAAATCACATTGCATCAATAATGTGTATAACTAGTTGATACATACTACTGTAGCGGGATTGGGTTTTGTGTAGTGAAAAAAAATGTATTTATCATATTTTAGGATATTACCTGTACTTTACCTGATCGGCCTCCCCTATCTGGAGCAACTATTTCCTAATTGGCTAATTGCTTATTGGTTCGGGCGTGCGCCGTACAGCGTAAAAACTAAAAACGCCATCTTTTGTCTGAACGCATGGTACGCTGTGAGGAAAACTCGAAGAGCTGCGTAGGAAAACTTCGAAATTTGGTAGAAATTGGACGTTTTGATTAACATCCTTTCATTGTAAGTACTATAGATGTGTATACGAGTAGAACATTCTTGGACCATTATGATTCATGTATTCTGTAAATTGAGTGATTTCTACGCGTTTTCGTGGCCAAGATAGATGCAAGATTTTTATACATGAGTTCCGTAAATTTTAACAGTGTATGAATAGGGCATATTTGTCTAATTTTCATCATTTTGACACCGCATTTTGAGACCCCAAATATCTCGATTTGGTTTTGTCAAATGCCTTCAAAAAGTCGATTGTGAGTGGTAGTAGGTCGTATAGCATTACGTGTGACAATAGGCTAGCCCTGATTTGCATGTTTGGAAGGATATTTGGCAGTTTTCATAATATTGAATTTGTTCATTCATTCATTGATAGTGTTTCTGGGAATTTCAGTTGCACTTTCTGATATTAAAATATTGTTACTGATTTTTAGGATTGTTACATGAAATCAGCCATTCCCAAAATGTTATGCCTAAATTTTGGATTGAGGTTTTTACTCTTTTACTCTGAACTAATTGTTAGTCTATTTTGATCAGTTATTCAGGCTTGCATGTCAATAGTAGTGTGTATGATTATAAAATTACCAGGGCACACAAATATTTTATGAATGTAAATTGAGTCATTGTTTTATGGATAAGTGATTACTCTATACCAAAATTGTCACGCTATCATGATTCAGTGTTGGATTGTGTAAACATGTAAATTGAGGCCAGTGTATGGTAGGAGCGATTAGTAAATTGTTTATTATTTATTCTTAAACAACCTGGGATGGGATTGCCGCGTATAAATTGAGGTGCTTTTCTGCTTTATCTTTTTGATTATTACAGCTATCTAATTTAGTATTTTTGGGTAGGCTTTTTGTGACAATATTCCATCATTCCTAATCGCGTTGATATATAAACCAAACCATCAGAGATGATTCATAATCACTGTATTGTAAATACAGGGAACTTGCATGGCAAATTATTGTACTTTATTACTTGTGTGTTGGACAGAACAGGTGACACAGATGTTAGATTACTATGATGATGTGTATATATATTTGTATGCTAGAGTTAAATAGGTATTCCGATATTCCTGAATACTTTCGGTGGTAATGATTTTAATCATTCAAAATTGCTTATAATATTGGGGGGTTGTCATGTACACACCCTGATTGTGCTGCGGAATAGTCGGCATGTTTGTTTTGATTGGTTAGACCGTTTGGAGATTTATTGCATTGTGTAGAATGTAATCTGCTGATTTTGTGTTGTAGTTTTTTTTAGTGACCAAAACTCATGCTTTGTCAAACACTTAGCGCATTTTTGATATTTCACATATTTTCACGTTCAATGAAAAAATACTTAGTCGATTTTTGGAAATATTTTCAATTTCCATAGTCCAGTGCTCAGTCCAACACTTAGCGCATTTTTGATATCTCACATTTTTTCATGTTCAATGAAAAAATACTTAGTCGATTTTTGGAATATTTTTCAATTTCCATATATTCCAATGCTTTGTCAAACACTTAGCGCATTTTTGATATTTCACATTTTTTTCATGTTCAATGAAAAAAATACGATTTTTGGAATATTTTTCAATTTCCAAAAAGATTTTCTGTAATCAAAATTTGTGTTTTTGGTAAAACACTTAGAAAGTTTTGTCAAAATTTGTGTTTTTGGTAAAACACTTAGAACATTTTGGAGGATCAAAATTTGTGTTTTTGGTAAAACACTTAGAAATTTTTGAAGTGATGGAAATTTATCACTTGGTCCAAAAATACTTTGCGGATTTTTTGATTTCGATATTTTTCATGCTGTGTATACTTAGTACATTTTCGATTTCAACATTTTTCATGCTTAGTGGAAAATACTTAGTCTATTTTCGAAATATTTTTGAATGTTGAGATTTTGATGCTTGGTGAAAATTACTTGGTATATTTTGATAATGTTTTGACAATTAACTATCTTGTTACATGATGACACTGTGTCACACTATACTATGTGAAGTACATAGGTGAGCATGCTGATGCATGGGTATTGTTAACTGGGGTGAGGTCAACCTTGTTATTGTCCATCCACACATACAATTGTGAATGCCATGACCTTATATTGTATATAGACTAGATTAACTATTGGTGGGAATATCCTACTATCTTTTGTGTTAAATAGGAATCGTGACAGAAAGTGTGACGGGAGTAATAGGTGGACTGAAGATTGGGAATGCTCATATTGTAGAGCGATAAACTGTAAGTAATGTCACTTCATTTAAAAATCATGGTGATATGTAAATAATGGCAAATGGCGAGTAGGAGAGGTACAGGTGAGAATTAAACTGTTTGGTACAACATTAATTCATCATAACTTTTGGAGGTATGAAATTGAGATAGGTTATTTTTCTGAAGTCATGCTAATGTTCTGGAATGTTATAATACCGTGAATTTAGGACAATGTACTGAGGTGCTTCTGGTACTCGGACACTTCAAATGAACGTAGACGGAGTTGTATTGATTCTGATGTTATGGGGACATGACTGTTGTAATAGCTTAAATATTGAAAAGTGGTTGTCAATTGTTCCTATTGGAATGATAGGTGCGCTCCAAACCATGGCGTCGTGCTGAGTAATAAAGTTTGTGCACATGTTGATCGTAGTTTAAGAAATAATAGACTTGTGATATATTGTCAGGTTATAAACCCATTTTACTTTGGTCACATACTGTAATGTTATAATAAAGTTGAGATAAGTAGTGTAGTAAGCGCACCCTAAGCGACCCATACTCGCGTAGTGTAGTTTCAGTAGTTATAACATGTGGTAAGAATTAATATGTACTTGGGTGAACTCATCATTCAAAACTTGCTTACAAATAATGGCTTACTTGTACAAAGTCACCATTCATTCTTTGATCACCAATACTAGGCTTACTTGTGTGTATTATTGCTATGTGTTGGAAGTACTACGAATATGTACCGCCTCAAAGCTATGGTTAATGATCGTGATGAGGAAGGTTGAGCAAATTAACCGACAAATTATGATATGTGTAAATGAAGGAAAATAGTCTAAGTGCACGTGGCGATAGCGTAGCTTCTGTTATGGAAAATGGTCTAAGTGCACGTGGCGATGGCGTAGCTTCTGTTATGGAAAGTATTCATAAGTGCAAGTGGCGATGGCGTAGTTTCTGTTATCAACGTACCGTTGCTGTGCGCGGTGGGAACTGACCTTATGGGTAGTAGGGAGAGAACACGCAGGTGCCAACGCTGGTCTAGAGAGCGACCACTGGTTACCTCGGTGGTGTTTCGCCCGTGTCACCCTGTCGAGTTACCCACGGAAAGAAGTTATTGATCTTAAGCGCAGAGATGTGTTATGGAGCCTGAGCGCGGAGTTGGACCGTAAGCTTATGGCGCGTAAACATTTACACGTATGATAGTCGGTGTAACATGGTATTAACACAGTGTTCTTTTCTTTTGTATATTTCAGAACGCTCCATGGTGGTACAATTTTCATACAATTAATATTTTTCCGTTTCCATTTAAATTTCACTTTCAATTTTAGTTTTGTCAACCTGGTATTTTTGGGCTAGTTAAATATATTTGGTGGTACAACTTCATTAAATACTTTTATCTGGTTAAATTTTCATCCGTCACGGTCATTTTCACGATTCACTATCTTAAATACTTGGAATAATTTGTAAGTGCTGTAGTTGAACTGTTGTTGGAGTTGTATGTTTGCAAAATAAATAGTCCATGGGAATTATAACCTGAGTGTCCATTCCTTCGTTGTCCACAGTAGAAACGCAGGTTCTGCCCTGCAAACGAACCCACGTGGTCTTCAATTAAAACAGGTTTCTAATTTTAACCCTGCCCACACATAGAGAAAACAAATAGTGGTGTCAGACGCTGCAAAACGCATTCTGCATGCTTCGTGGTATGTTTTCGGCGCCGCCGGCTCGGTTCCCGCCACACTACTTTATGAAGCCAAATTATGAGCCCATGGCGAACTTGCCCCGGCCTATGAATGAACCCGCCCCGGGGTGGGGCTAGTTCACTATTTCGAGACACCTGTCCCTATCCTTTACTCATACCTTTAGATACAGTAAGCCTAGAGTACTGAAATTGTGGTTGTTTTTTAGCCTTGTATCACACTTTTATTCAATGTCAATAGGTCCATTCAATCTTTAACATTGATGTCTCTAGGCCAATTCAAATGAAAAAGGTGCGAACACTCCCCGCTCTCCCCTACCTCTTAGTATTTCATTAATAACATTTGATAAATAGACCTAATTTGTTGTACAATATCTGATAAATTAACACGATATTGCATGCAAAATGTTGCGATGTTATAATATTTTTCATAATAATTAATTAGGTACGCATACTTTTAATGTCAGATGTTTCTTTCAAGGGCGATGGTATGGAAGTCATTATAATGTATTCAAAAACTGACCAGAGGGTTAATTCAGTGACTATGTATTTCCAACGGATACAAAATCCGACATTCTGTCCAGTAGCGGCACTTTCTTACTATTTAAATGTAAGGGGTGTTTGCGACGGACCTTTTTCATTCACTTTAATAAGGAACCTCTTACTCGTTATCAATTCTCTCAAATCCTGAAGCGAAGTAGTCAGGCTTTGGGCCTTTCGCCTGCTTATTTTAGTTCTCACAGTTTCAAAATTGGAGCCGCAACGTCTGCTGCAATGTGCGGTTTGTCAGTGAATGAAATCCAGGACCTGGGTAGATGGAAGTCAGCCGCTTTTAAATTATGTCAGGCTCGGCCATTTGGACTCGATTTACTGATCTTAAGGCGTCTTAATCTTACATTTGAATTTAAAGCGCGATTTTGAGTTATATTTTCGTTATATTGCTCGTTGCTAATGTTGGTACTCATTGTATGTACATGTAACAAAAGGTTTCGCTAAATGCAAAGATCGAAAGGACCTTGGGTTTCTTCTTCATCAGATCGAGTAGACATGATAGAGAACGGATGGGCAAACTCATCTTTCCATCCTCGTCGTAAAAAATTACGTCTTAATTAAATCTATTTTTTTAAACTATATTTGATAAATGCAAATTTAAAGGGCGACAATTGCATGTCTACCCTTTGATATACATTCAATAAAGCTTGTTGTGACTACTTCAATTCGATTCAGGGTTGCCTATCCCATGTCGGATATAGAACGGCATTATCGCATTCCCGTCGTATGATATGCGTTATAATCAAATCTGTCTTCAGCCCTCAGTACAAGGTCGTGTAGGGGTCGGATGGGCGAACTCTTCTTTCCATCCGCGACCTATGTCAGAAATTCGTGTAAATTATTGCCAAATAATAAATTATCGTTTGAATTGTTTCTGCGTATGTAGTCAGTGAAAATAAATGGCAGACTTGCCTCTATCATCACTGTGACAACCGCAAATTTTAGTCTGGTCCGTGTTATCCTTTCTGAGCGTAAGGTGGCAATACATTACAAAAGTAACGGATTTTATATCTCTCCATGATTAATCAAATAACAAGCTATGGAAACTATATTTTGTCAACTAATCACACAATGGTTTATTTGAATGCGTTATTAACAACACGCAACTTAATGTTTACTTTTCTGCGCGTGCAGATGATAAACAAGGTTCACGTAGCGATAATGGGCGGTTTTATTTTAAATAACTGCGCTCGCGTATTTACAAAAAACTGACATCTGACTGGAATCCCCTGGCATGTATATTCATAAACTAAGGTTACAGGTATCATTAAACGTTTTCCATTTCAAGTTTAAGAATTTTCAAACAAAGAAGTTGGTTAATAAACCTATTTTAGGCTGGCTTCCACAGTGTATTTTGGGTGTTTTTTCTGCTTAAATATGCATTTTTTTTGCATATTTTGTTGCCCCCGAAACTGGCAGATAAAAGGGGGGGGGGGGGGGGGGGGGGGGGGGGGAAAGGCTTTTGATGTAAAAACCAACCATTATCAATAAACGCTTATTTCACAATTGTATTATGGCTACATGTATTTTATTTCATGATACGGGTTTTTTTTAATCGGAGCCGAAACAGTTATGATAGGTGAACTGGCTACCTATTTTGACGAATATTACGATATAGAAAATGCAGTTTCAAACATGGGTCTCTCCATCGGCGTGATGATCATGCCACTTTTGTCACAGTTTTTTGCTTGATATCTACGGGTGGCGTGGATCTATGATGATGTTCGGTGCTATTACTCTCAACCTCATTGTTTGCGGAGCAACTCTTATACCTATAAGGCCTACGTCTATAGCTCTAGTCAATTTCAATACAAATCATGAGGATCAATTAAACGATTACGATGAGGACTGTAGTAACCATTGACGTGAAACCTTGAAGATTGCAACTATCGTGTATTATTTCGACTTGACCCTTTTTTAGGAAATCAACTTCCTTTCCATATTGCTATATAACATAGGCAGTGGCTACTGTTTCGCCGGATGGTTGATTTATCTGGTTCCTCATGCCATGGAGATAGGATTCTCTCCAACTGCAGCATCTGCTCTCGCAACGTTTGGCGGAGTAGGCAATCTCATAGTTTAAGTATTCTCTACCCATTCGTGAAAATGAAATTAAGTAATAAACAACTTATGTACAGCATGTCCATCCTTAATTTTGTGGCACTGACAACTGGCCCGTTCTTTTCGGCTTCCAAATCATACGTGGGATTGGTTGTGTCTTCTGCGTCTTTTGGGTTTGGAAGAGGAATGGCCATTATGAGTGTGTATACATTGGCTAAAGATACCATTGAACGAGACAAAATGACAAATGCTGTTATATGGATGAACGTCTTCTATAGTGTTGGATCATTAATCAGTGGCTTTTTATCAGGTATTTACCCTAATGTTTCTCTATGAAATATTTAAAAGCATATTTGTATATTCACATACATGTTTTTCCCACATTCAAATGAGTAGTTAAGGCAGTGAAGGTTTACCTTTAGATATCTCTGCAGGGTGTGCAGCATTTATCAGTGATAGAGTAAGCGGAGTGCACGATATCCTACTTTTTGACATTTGATCCCGAACCACTTTATTTTACTGTAATTTGTATCATCTGAAGTTGTAAGGTGACAAGACAACTGAGTATTCTACTGACCGTATCATAATGTAGTAAAGAGCAGTAGGCCTGCATATAAAGGTCGCTGAGCGATTCTGGTCAGTCCCGATGACGAGTTTTACGTCATTCGTAACACAAAAAAGTAGAGTTCAGCAAAATAGTGGTTCTGGATTCGAATCCAGGTCAGACATTACTCTACATTACGGTTCCGTTCCCTGTATAATTTCCAACTTTTTATGACCACGGCTTTGATGCTTTATCCGTGGTATTAAACCATCCCCTCCTACACCATTTATCTGATTTATTTCACACCACCTGTGTCTTTCCAGCGTCCTAAGCATGGCTCCAGGCTCTTTATTCCGGATGTAACTAGAAGCCCTATATATTACTTTTGAAAAATGTTGTTGTGTTAAGAAATTCCAACTTTAAACTTCAATTTGTCATAAAAACTAGTCCTATATCATATTTTATGAAAACAAAAGTTCAAATTTCGAGAACAAAAGCATATTATATTATCCGAAGAGCAGATTTTAATTTTTAAAACTAGCCTAAATCTGGCTGAAAGTCACCACGAGTGCCAAGTCATGTGGCAAGACTGCAGCGCCTGCAGTGATTGCTACCAGTTCCACCGCAGTCACACTCAAGGTCCCCCAGCATGCGGTCACCGGAGTGTAATTCTTGGGTGGAAATTTAGAGCCCAACACGAGACTTTTCAAAGTTCTTGTGTTAAGAAATTAAATGTTCGAACTTCAATTTGCTTAAAAACCTAGTGCTATTACAGATTTTGTCAAATCAAAAGTGCAAATTTCGAGAGAAGTTTTTAGATTAAGAATTAGCCCAAACGGAGCTAAAGGTCGACACATGTAGCAAGGCACATCGCTGGAGTGTTTGACTTTTGGGTCGTCTGATAGTTAGTCCAGGGTGTTCACACCATTCACATGTTCACACGTAAATACTAGCGTCATGACCAGTTCAACCTGTCAAACTTGGGCTCAAACGTTACAGGCAAATAGAACGCAATGACGTATAAATTAACCGATTGGTTTGCGGGTGTTCGGATTTGACATGATATAGACCATGTAGATGATATTATTAACATGATAACATGAACTTAGATTCTGGCGCAGAAAAACTTTATACTGGATCAACTCTACCAAACCGTTAATCGATATTGTGATGTATGTGTTATTTGATTTTGACAGGATGGTTATTTGATCACAGTGGTAGTTACACGGCCTCTTTCCTGATTCTGGGCGCGATGGCAGTGATAAGTGTGTCTTTACAGTTTATTTCGGACATTCAAAACTTCATAAAGGATACTAGATATAAGAACGTGTCTACCAAAGATCCAGATTATCCGTATGATAACTGACGAGAAATCCATATTTAAAGAATTACCAATTTCATTAAAGAAAAAGCCAGGGGATAATGTTTTGGAACTCTTCCCAAATCTAGGATGCCCATTGTGGGCCAGGTATAATGGTATAATGGTCCATATGAAGTTGAATTAAAAGTAAGTTAAGTCAATAGTTTGTTGACAAATAGGCGTAAGGGTAGCCAGTTATGCCATGTAAACATGTTAAAAATTATATTGATTGAACTTTGTGTTCAAAAAGCTCTAATCAACCTGACAAGGAGAATGATGAAGAAATACCTCAGAAATAGAGGGTGACAAAAATGACAACTCAGATTGCGAAACGAACCGAGTATAAAATCAAGTAGCAACATTCTGATATGCTTGAGAATCTTGCTAATAAGTTGGATCATCTTTCAGAGACCCAACGAAATGAATTGATTAGTTTGATTAGAGAGAGGGAAGATATTTTCCCTGATGTGGTTCGAACCATTACATTAGTAGAACCAATGCTGCCTATCATGATATTGATGTGTGTAGTATTCCATACATGGTCAAACTCTTAAATCATACATTATATATAGTTCTGTTTCCAATCGGGGGTGGGTTGTTGTGTCATGCATGCTTAGTTATATCTATGAATATATATTGTTTCTATTGTTCTATATATTACATATTGTAAATATTGTTGTAATTCAGCATTTTGCTGCGATAATGATATGTTTATTAAACCTTGAATTGAATTGAAATAGTACGGGTACACAACAAATTAAACAACACCCATATAGAGTAATTACTACAAAATAACAAGTGTAAGACGTAAAGTGCTCAACAAAAGAAAGTCGTACACTTTGTTTAGGTCAATTAAACAAGTGATGCAAAACAGGGCTTCAGTGGATTTTCCCTTAACATAATGGAGAGTGTTGAAACAACGACAAAAATAACATGCTATATACATTATAGTTCAATTTCCTTTTACGATAGCTATTCTTATACTATAATCGGTTTCAGCAAATGTGTCACCTCTTGCACCTCTTGATTTGATGGGGATGTACTGGTTGTAAATTGTTGTTTGCCATGTTAATACCCAGTTTAATCTTCTTAAATATTGCGCTAGAGAGTAACCAATAATCAATACGTCTTTATGAAAGATAAAAGCTCAGAAAAATATTTAGAATGTTCATCATCATCATCATCATCATCATCATCCATCGGCTGCAGAGCAGGCGACCACAAGTTTCTTCCATGCACGACGGTCTTGAGCAAGAGTGACAATCTGTCGATCTTCCATCATGCCTTCATTGTCCCTAGTAAGCGTTGTTTATATGTCAGATATGGTGTGCAAGGACGACCAGGTCTCCTTCGGCCATGTGTTGGTGCATAGGTGGCATACTGTTTAGCTGGCTCTTCATCAGGGAGACGGAGTATATGGCCAAGGAATCTCAGCTGGCGGCACTTTACACGGTGGATAAGAGGCTCTGTCTTGGTCATGTCATAAATTGTGGTGTTTGGGACATGATCCATGCGCTTGATGTTTAGCATTATCCTGTAGCAGAAGGTAGCGAAGGCATTTATTTTTTCATTCCATATCTTGGGATATCACTAAGGATTCACATCCATACAATAAGAGGCGTTCTAACTTCCAAAATGCGCACCATGCTAATGCCTTGCGTCTTTTAAGATCACTCGCACCCGATGCCATCATAGAGCCAAGATACCTGAAATCAGTCACATGGTTGATGGTATCCCCATAGACCTGAAGTGTCGGGTGAGGATTGCAGTTGGCAGTCATGTACTCTGTTTTAGATACGCTAATGTAGAGGCCGAGGTCTTTTGCTGCTGCAGCAGTTTCTGTCAGCTGCGTCTGGGCTCGTGGAATTGTTGTCTCGAGTAAGGCAATGTCATCAGCAAAGTCTAAGTCGTTGGGAACAATGGCAGGATGACGCCTCTACCGACGTGGATGTGTCACAACTCCTGAGTCAAGATCAGATGTGGCCTTCGTCAATAGGTAGTCTACCAATATCACAAATAGGAATGGAGCCAGAACGTCACCCTGTAGCACTCCAGTGGAGACAGCGAAAGGATCAGAGATACTGCCATCGACCATCACAGCACTTCTCGAGTACAGTACACCTATAGCGTCGACTAAAGCTTTTGGGATTCCGTAATGTCGCAGTACTGCAAACATAACTTTCCTGTTTATGGAGTCGAAGAATGTTACTTCATGGTTACTTTAACAGGTGAGTATTAGGTCAAATATATATGTTAAGATCTACCTAGGGTTTAAATAACAGCGTCATCGTACCTTTAGTTTGTGAGATATGACGAAATGGCGACCAAAATGTAAATTTTGTCCGATTTTGTTCAAAATTAATATATGCATAGTTGATGTGAAGCCAATTACAGATTTGTAAGAATTAGCATCTTGCTATGTTTCAATTCCAAATGGCGGCGGTTTGAAGGTTGTACACAAGTCTATGGGAAAGAAGTCATTTTATTTGGCCGCTTAAAAATGGTAGGTCTTACAATTTCGCGCAAGACAAAGAAAATAAAGAACGTGTTAAGATCTACCTAGGGTTTAAATAACAGCCTCATCGTATCTTTAGTTTGTGAGATATAACGTAATAACCAAAATCCAAAATGGCGACCAAAATGTAAATTTTGTCCGATTTTGTTCAAAATTAATATATGCATAGTTGATGTGAAGCCAATTACAGCTTTGTAAGAATTAGCATCTTGCTATGTTTCAATTCAAAATGGCGGCGGTTTGAAGGTTGTACACAAGTCTATGGGAAAGAAGCCATTTTGTTTCGCCGCTTAAAAGGGGTTGGTCCTACAATTTCGCGCACGACAATGAAAATAACGAGCGTGTTAAGACCTGTATAGGGTTTAAATAACAGCCTCATCGATATGACGTAATAATGAAATTCAAAATCTGGTTAGGGTTATGGTTATGGTTAGCGTTAGCGTTAGGGTTAGGGTTAGGGTTAGGGTTAGGGTTAATGAAACTGGCGAAAGAAAAACTCTTAAGTAGTTACCGTTTCAAAATGGCGGCTGTTTGAAGTTTGACAAAATGTGCATGTAAGTCAATGGGAATGACTTTATTTTGGCCGCCATTTTGAAACTACATCTACTTACATTTCCTCCTACTTCCTCTTCTTCTTCTCGTCTCCGAACCTCAACCTCTATTTGCGGATCCATTGCTCTCTATGTGCTGTATGTCTTTTCTATATCCCAAACATCTGAAATAAAATGTGACATCGATGTCAAATAACGGTGACTGCACATATTGCAAATCGGTTTATTGGCTCTAATAATTACATAGAACATTGAAACAAGTTAATATTAGGTATGTACAAAGTGAATGAAGGTCAAAGGTCATCACCTAGAGGAAAGGTCATTCAGGGGTCAAATATACATTTTTGGTTAAACGAACTCAAACAAAGTAAAAATTTAACAATGTTATAATATCATCCCAAGCCGGACAATACGATAAGTCTTTCAACGTTTAATTGGATTCAATACGAAGTTTAGTTCAAGAGATATTCAATTTTTAGTGTAATTTTAAGATATTACGACCTAAGGCCTAAGTCAAAGGGAATGACTTCATTTTGGCCGCCATTTTGAAACTACATCTACTTACATCTCCTCCTACTTCCTCTTCTTCTCGTCTCCGAACCTCAACCTCTATTTGCGGATCCATTGCTCTCTGTGTGCTGTATGTCTTTTCTATATCTCCAACATCTGAAATACAATGTGACATCGATGTCAAATAACGGTGACTGCACATATTGCAAATCGGTTTATTGGCTATAATAATTACATAGAACATTGAAACAAGTTAATATTGGGTATGTACAAAGTGAATGAAGGTCAAAGGTCATCACCTAAAGGAAGGTTAAGCGTTAGGGTTAGGGGTTAGGGGTTAGGGGTTAGGGGTTAGGGGTTAGGGGTTAGGGGTTAGGGGTTAGGGTTGGGGTTGGGGGTTGTGTCAGTTGTATGCGTGTTAGTTAAGGTCCCTTCTTTATGTTATAGATAGGTTATGGGTAGACTAAGAATTTGGCCGAGGGAAATTTCTTAAGTAGTTACCGTTTCAAAATGGCGGCGGTTTGAAGTTTGTACACAAGTCAATGGGAAAGTAGCCATTTTTTTTCGCCGCTTAAAAATGGTAGGTCTTACAATTTCGTGCACGACCAAGAAAATAAAGAGCGTGTTAAGATCTACCTAGGGTTTAAATAACAGCGTCATCGTACCTTTAGTTTGTGAGATATGACGTAATAACCAAAATCCAAAATGGCGACCAAAATGTAAATTTTGTCCGATTTTGTTCAAAATTAATATATGCATAGTTGATGTGAAGCCAATTACAGATTTGTAAGAATTAGCATCTTGCTATGTTTCAATTCAAAATGGCGGCGGTTTGAAGGTTGTACAGAAGTCTATGAGAAAGAAGTCATTTTATTTGGCCGCTTAAAAATGGTAGGTCTTACAATTTCGCGCACGACAAAGAAAATAAAGAGCGTGTTAAGATCTACCTAGGGTTTAAATAACAGCGTCATCGTACCTTTAGTTTGTGAGATATGACGTAATAACCAAAATCCAAAATGGCGACCAAAATGTAAATTTTGTCCGATTTTGTTCAAAATTAATATATGCATAGTTGATATGAAGCCAATTACAGCTTTGTAAGAATTAGCATCTTGCTATGTTTCAATTCAAAATGGCGGCGGTTTGAAGGTTGTACACAAGTCTATGGGAAAGAAGCCATTTTGTTTCGCCGCTTAAAAGGGTTGGTCCTACAATTTCGCGCACGACAATGAAAATAACGAGCGTGTTAAGACCTGTATAGGGTTTAAATAACAGCCTCATCGATATGACGTAATAATGAAATTCAAAATCTGGTTAGGGTTATGGTTATGGTTAGCGTTAGGGTTAGGGTTATGGTTATGGTTAGGGTTAGGGTTAATGAAACTGGCGAAAGAAAAACTCTTAAGTAGTTACCGTTTCAAAATGGCGGCTGTTTGAAGTTTGACAAAATTTGCATGTAAGTCAATGGGAATGACTTTATTTTGGCCGCCATTTTGAAACTACATCTACTTACATTTCCTCCTACTTCCTCTTCTTCTTCTCGTCTCCGAACCTCAACCTCTATTTGCGGATCCATTGCTCTCTGTGTGCTGTATGTCTTTTCTATATCCCCAACATCTGAAATAAAATGTGACATCGATGTCAAATAACGGTGACTGCACATATTGCAAATCGGTTTATTGGCTATAATAATTACATAGAACATTGAAACAAGTTAATATTAGGTATGTACAAAGTGAATGAAGGTCAAAGGTCATCACCTAGAGGAAAGGTCATTCAGGGGTCAAATATACATTTTTGGTTAAACGAACTCAAACAAAGTAAAAATTTAACAATGTTATAATATCATCCCAAGCCGGACAATACGAAAAGTCTTTCAACGTTTAATTGGATTCAATACGATATTTAGTTCAAGAGATATTCAATTTTTAGTGTAATTTTAAGATATTACGACCTAAGGCCTAAGTTAAAGGGAATGACTTCATTTTGGCCGCCATTTTGAAACTACATCTACTTACATCTCCTCCTACTTCCTCTTCTTCTCGTCTCCGAACCTCAACCTCTATTTGCGGATCCATTGCTCTCTGTGTGCTGTATGTCTTTTCTATATCTCCAACATCTGAAATAAAATGTGACATCGATGTCAAATAACGGTGACTGCACACATTGCAAATCAGTTTATTGGCTATAATAATAATTACATAGAACATTGAAACAAGTTAATATTGGGTATGTACAAAGTGAATGAAGGTCAAAGGTCATCACCTAAAGGAAGGGTTAGGGTTAGGGTTAGGGTTGGGTTAGGGGTTAGGGGTTAGGGGTTAGGGGTTAGGGGTTAGGGGTTAGGGGTTAGGGTTAGGGTTAGGGTTAGGGTTAGGGTTAGGGGTTAGGGGTTAGGGGTTAGGGGTTAGGGTTAGGGTTAGGGTTAGGGTTAGGGTTAGGGGTTAGGGGTGAGGGTGAGGGTTAGGATTAGGGTTAGGGTTAGGGTTAGGGTTAGGGTTGGGGGGTTGTGTCAGTTGTATGCGTGTTAGTTAAGGTCCCTTCTTTATGTCATAGATAGGTTATGGGTAGACTAAGAATTTGGCCGAGGGAAATTTCTTAAGTAGTTACCGTTTCAAAATGGCGGCGGTTTGAAGTTTGTACACAAGTCAATGGGAAAGTAGCCATTTTTTTTCGCCGCTTATAAATGGTAGGTCTTACAATTTCGTGCACGACAAAGAAAATAAAGAGCGTGTTAAGATCTACCTAGGGTTTAAATAACAGCGTCATCGTACTTTTAGTTTGTGAGATATGACGTAATAACCAAAATCCAAAATGGCGACCATAATGTAAATTTTGTCCGATTAATATATGCATAGTTGATGTGAAGCCAATTACAGATTTGTAAGAATTAGCATCTTGCTATGTTTCAATTCAAAATGGCGGCGGTTTGAAGGTTGTACACAAGTCTATGGGAAAGAAGCCATTTTGTTTCGCCGCTTAAAAGGGGTTGGTCCTACAATTTCGCGCACGACAATGAAAATAACGAGCGTGTTAAGACCTGTATAGGGTTTAAATAACAGCCTCATCGATATGACGTAATAATGAAATTCAAAATCTGGTTAGGGTTATGGTTATGGTTATGGTTAGCGTTAGGGTTAGGGTTAGGGTTAGCCTTGGTTCCAGGCTGATCACTCACCCCCTTTATGCTATACTATTACATGTACAGTAGCTACAGTTGAAATTGCTGTACTTATTATTTCCTGCCACAGAACAATTTGGTAATTGGATACAGGTATAATAAGCAGACTGTGTCCCAGCCTACATACCTAGCCCACTCCAGGCTGATCACTCACCCCCTTTATGCTATACTATTACATGTACAGTAGCTACAGTTGAAATTGCTGTACTTATTATTTCCTGCCACAGAACAATTTGGTAATTGGATACAGGTATAATAAGCAGACTGTGTCCCAGCCTACATACCTAGCCCAATCAGCCTTGGAACTTCTGTAATTGAGTGCTACAGTGTTTCAAATGATGCTGAAGGAAAAATTGTGAGCCAATCGACATACCATTTCTCTAGGGTCTTTGGCCAATGAAATTCACCTTGTTACCATAGTGATCTCAGCCTTACTACCACTGTTATTGTACAGGCACACATCATTTTATTTGTAGGGGTAAAAGTAGGGGAAAATAAATTGCTGATGATGGTTCTGGTTGTCTTATGACACGTGGAACTATTGAATATGGTTAAACATTGATTTCTCTATCAAAGATTCACTAGATGATGATTCTTTATTCTTAAACTTGCAAATAAAAGAAATATATACATGTATATGATTTTGTCACAACCCATTGAAAAATGGAATATGCTTTCAACATTTTGAGTGGCACATCAGATGACACACCTCTATAGCTGGACATCTGGCACTAATAACAGAAGTTTCAAGTCTCGGTGGGCGAGCAGATTAGTAACCTGGGTAGATAGTGACTGGGGTAGAATAGTAATATGATGCAAACAGTGGCTAGGGTCAATGGTGTGACCTTATATTTAAGGACATTAAGTCAGGTGTCATGACTGGCATACTAAAAGGTAATTAGCAAAAATAAGATGGAAATGACTAACAAGAGAGACTTGAAACTTTTACTACCATTGTGTAGAGGACTTTCAGCGCTAGGAGGCATTTTTTTATTTTTTCGATTATAACCTGGGTAGATAGTGACTGGGGTAGAATAGTAATATGATGCAAACAGTGGCTAGGGTCAATGGTGTGACCTTATATTTAAGGACATTAAGTCAGGTGTCATGACTGGCATACTAAAAGGTAATTAGCAAAAATAAGATGGAAATGACTAACAAGAGAGACTTGAAGCAAGTCTAGGTTAGGGTTAGGGTTAGGGTTAGGGTTAGGGTTAATGAAACTGGCGAAAGAAAAACTCTTAAGTAGTTACCGTTTCAAAATGGCGGCTGTTTGAAGTTTGACAAAATTTGCATGTAAGTCAATGGGAATGACTTTATTTTGGCCGCCATTTTGAAACTATATCTACTTACATTTCCTCCTACTTCCTCTTCTTCTTCTCGTCTCCGAACCTCAACCTCTATTTGCGGATCCATTGCTCTCTGTGAGCTGTATGTCTTTTCTATATCCCCAACATCTGAAATAAAATGTGACATCGATGTCAAATAACGGTGACTGCACATATTGCAAATCGGTTTATTGGCTATAATAATTACATAGAACATTGAAACAAGTTAATATTAGGTATGTACAAAGTGAATGAAGGTCAAAGGTCATCACCTAGAGGAAAGGTCATTCAGGGGTCAAATATACATTTTTGGTTAAACGAACTCAAACAAAGTAAAAATTTAACAATGTTATAATATCATCCCAAGCCGGACAATACGATAAGTCTTTCAACGTTTAATTGGATTCAATACGATGTTTAGTTCAAGAGATATTCAATTTTTAGTGTAATTTTAAGATATTACGACCTAAGGCCTAAGTCAAAGGGAATGACTTCATTTTGGCCGCCATTTTGAAACTACATCTACTTACATCTCCTCCTACTTCCTCTTCTTCTCGTCTCCGAACCTCAACCTCTATTTGCGGATCCATTGCTCTCTGTGTGCTGTATGTCTTTTCTATATCTCCAACATCTGAAATAAAATGTGACATCGATGTCAAATAACGGTGACTGCACAGATTGCAAATCGGTTTATTGGCTATAATAATAATTACATAGAACATTGAAACAAGTTAATATTGGGTATGTACAAAGTGAATGAAGGTCAAAGGTCATCACCTAAAGGAAGGGTTAGGGTTAGGGTTAGGGTTGGGTTAGGGGTTAGGGGTTAGGGGTTAGGGGTTAGGGGTTGGGGTTAGGGGTTAGGGGTTAGGGGTTAGGGGTTAGGGGTTAGGGGCTAGGGGTCAGGGGTCAGGGGTTAGGGGTTAGGGTTAGGGTTAGGGTTAGGGTTAGGGGTTAGGGGTTAGGGGTTAGGGGTTAGGGGTTAGGGGTTAGGGTTAGGGTGAGGGTTAGGGTTAGGGTTAGGGTTAGGGTTAGGTCAGTTGTATGCGTGTTAGTTAAGGTCCCTTCTTTATGTCATAGATAGGTTATGGGTAGACTAAGAATTTGGCCGAGGGAAATTTCTTAAGTAGTTACCGTTTCAAAATGGCGGCGGTTTGAAGTTTGTACACAAGTCAATGGGAAAGTAGCCATTTTTTTTCGCCGCTTAAAAATGGTAGGTCTTACAATTTCGTGCACGACAAAGAAAATAAAGAACGTGTTAAGATCTACCTAGGGTTTAAATAACAGCGTCATCGTATCTTTAGTTTGTGAGATATGACGTAATAACCAAAATCACAAAATGGCGACCAAAATGTAAATTTTGTCCGATTTTGTTCAAAATTAATATATGCATAGTTGATGTGAAGCCAATTACAGATTTGTCAGAATTAGCATCTTGCTATGTTTCAATTCAAAATGGCGGCGGTTTGAAGGTTGTACACAAGTCTAAGGGAAAGAAGTCATTTTACTTGGCCGCTTAAAAATGGTAGGTCTTACAATTTCGCAAACGACAAAGAAAATAAAGAGCGTGTTAAGATCTACCTAGGGTTTAAATAACAGCGTCATGGTACCTTTAGTTTGTGAGATATGACGTAATAACCAAAATCCAAAATGGCGACCAAAATGTAAATTTTGTCCGATTTTGTTCAAAATTAATATATGCATAGTTGATGTGAAGCCAATTACAGATTTGTAAGAATTAGCATCTTGCTATGTTTCAATTCAAAATGGCGGCGGTTTGAAGGTTGTACACAAGTCTATGGGAAAGAAGCCATTTTGTTTCGCCGCTTAAAAGGGGTTGGTCCTACAATTTCGCGCACGACAATGAAAATAACGAGCGTGTTAAGACCTGTATAGGGTTTAAATAACAGCCTCATCGATATGACGTAATAATGAAATTCAAAATCTGGTTATGGATATGGTTATGGTTAGCGTTAGGGTTAGGGTTAGGGTTAAGGTTAGGGTTAGGGTTAGGGTAGGGTTAGGGTTAGGGGTTAGGGTTTAGGGGTTAGGGGTTAGGGGTTAGGGTTTAGGGGTTAGGGGTAAGGGGTTAGGGTTTAGGGTTAGGGGTTAGGGGTTAGGGGTTAGGGGTTAGGGGTTAGGGGTTAGGGTTTAGGGTTTAGGGGTTAGGGGTTAGGGGTTAGGGGTTAGGGGTTAGGGGTTAGGGGTTAGGGGTTAGGGGTTGGGGTTAGGGGTTAGGGTTAGGGTTAGGGTTAGGGTTAGGGTTAGGGTTAGGGTTAGGGTTTGGGTTTGGGTTTGGGTTTGGGTTTGGGGTTAGGGGTTAGGGGTTAGGGTTAGGGGTTAGGGGTTAGGGGTCAGGGGTCAGGGGTCAGGGGTCAGGGGTTAGGGTTAGGGTTAGGGTTAGGGTTAGGGGTTAGGTTAGGGGTTAGGGGTTAGGGGTTAGGGGTTAGGGGTTAGGGGTTAGGGGTTAGGGGTGAGGGTGAGGGTGAGGGTGAGGGTGAGGGTTAGGGTTAGGTCAGTTGTATGCGTGTTAGTTAAGGTCCCTTCTTTATGTCATAGATAGGTTATGGGTAGACTAAGAATTTGGCCGAGGGAAATTTCTTAAGTAGTTACCGTTTCAAAATGGCGGCGGTTTGAAGTTTGTACACAAGTCAATGGGAAAGTAGCCATTTTTTTTCGCCGCTTAAAAATGGTAGGTCTTACAATTTCGTGCACGACAAAGAAAATAAAGAGCGTGTTAAGATCTACCTAGGGTTTAAATAACAGCGTCATCGTATCTTTAGTTTGTGAGATATGACGTAATAACCAAAATCCAAAATGGCGACGAAATTGTAAATTTTGTCCGATTTTGTTCAAAATTAATATATGCATAGTTGATGTGAAGCCAATTACAGATTTGTAAGAATTAGCATCTTGCTATGTTTCCATTCAAAATGGCGGCGGTTTGAAGGTTGTACACAAGTCTAAGGGAAAGAAGTCATTTTATTTGGCCGCTTAAAAATGGTAGGTCTTACAATTTCGCGAACGACAAAGAAAATAAAGAGCGTGTTAAGATCTACCTAGGGTTTTAATAACAGTGTCATCGTACCTTTAGTTTGTGAGATATGACGTAATAACCAAAATCCAAAATGGCGACCAAAATGTAAAGTTTGTCCGATTTTGTTTAAAATTAATATATGCATAGTTGATGTAAAGCCAATTACAGATTTGTAAGAATTAGCTTCGTGCGATGTTGCAATTAAAAATGGCGGCGGTTTGTAGTTTGTACACAAGTCAATGGGAAAGTAGCCATTTTGTTTGGCCGTTTAAAAATGGTACGTCGTACAATTTCGTGCACGACAAAGAAAATACATAGCGTGTTAAGATCTACCTAGGGATTAAATTACAGCCTCATCGTAACTTTAGTTTGTGAGCTATGACGTAATAACCAAAATCCAAAATGGCGACCAAAATGTAAATTTTGTCCGATTTTGTTCAAAATTAATATATGCATAGTTAATGTGAAGCCAATTACAGATTTGTAAGAATTAGCATCTTGCGATGTTGCAATTGTAATGTTACAAAGTAAAAAATTAACAATGTTATAATGTCATTCCCAGCCGGACAATAGGATAAGTCTTTCAACGTTTAATTGGATTCAATACGATGTTTCGTTCAAGAGATATTACATTTTTAGTGTAATTTTAAGATATTACGATTTAAAAAATTCATACATTTTCCCGATTTTGTCAATGGCAATGACTATATTTTGGGTTAGGGGTTAGGGGTTAGGGGTTAGGGGTTAGGGGTTAGGGGTTAGGGGTTAGGGGTTAGGGGTTAGGGGTTAGGGGTTAGGGGTTAGGGTTAGGGTTAGGGTTAGGGTTTAGGGTTTAGGGGTAGGGTTAGGGTTAGGGGTTAGGGGTTAGGGGTTAGGGGTTAGGCGTTAGGGGTTAGGGTTAGGGGGTTGTGTCAGTTGTATGCGTGTTAGTTAAGGTCCCTTATTTATGTCATAGATAGTTTATGGGTAGATTAAGAAATTGGCCAAAGAAAATTTCTTAAGTAGTTACCGTTTCAAAATGGCGGCGGTTTGAAGTTTGTACACAAGTCAATGGGAAAGTAGCCATTTTGTTTGGCCGCTTAAAAATGGTACGTCGTACAATTTCGTGCACGACAAAGAAAATACATAGCGTGTTAAGATCTACCAAGGGTTCAAATAATAGCCTCATCGTACCTTCACTTTGTGAGATATGACGTAATAACCAAAATCCAAAATGGCGACCAAAATATAAAGTTTGTCCGATTTTGTTCAAAAATAATATATGCATAGTTAATGTGAAGCCAATTACAGATTTGTAAGAATTAGCATCGTGCGATGTTGCAATTTAAAATGGCGGTGGTTTGAAGTTTGTACACAAGTCAATGGGAATGTAGCCATTTTGTTTAGCCGCTTAAAAATGGTACGTCGTACAATTTCGTACACGAATAATAAAAGGGACTGTTCAGGAGGAATACAGTTACAAGACGACCGAAGTCAGCCAAATAACTGTAAACACTGCAACATGCAGACGTAATACACATCGAGCAAATCAGGATTAGGCGAGCCCGAATGAAATAATGAAATGCCACGGTAAAAGTATAGTGGTGATACTTTTGGTTTATTGCTTGATAAGATGGAGTGCTATAGTAAATAGAGTTATTCCGTAAACATGTAGGCCTAAACTCTAATTAATTGGTAGAAATCGGTGTTTCAACTTGATAGTGAAACCAATAAAACCAGAGTAATATACATATGATCAAATGAGCATGAAATATTATTCACGTTTACAGATAAAATCTTATAGCAAAAGGCGATACTATAGTTTCGCGTGGCGGATGAATGCCTACGCTCGTCAGTCGCTACCGTTTGGTAAGGGGGCAAAAAACATTTGTGTAAGTTAAGCAAAGTCGTTGTTTGACAGATCAAGCAAGCGGAAATGAAAAACCTAAACAGGCAGTATTATCAA